>SNQJ01S0037765.1:19269-49511 GCA_010110895.2 Picea sitchensis
CTCTTAGATATTTTTCTTGAGAAATGAACATCCCTTCAGACCTCTGAGTAATTTGCAGACCAAGAAAAAATGACAGTTCACCTATCATAGACATTTCAAACTCAGATTCCATGGCAGAAGCAAACCATTATATCAATGAATCATTATTACATCCGAAGATGATGTCATCTACATAGACCAATACGATGAGTAGATCACTATACTCTGTTTTAATATACAGATTGTTGTTAACTGTTCCTCTCTTCAACCCTTTGTCTTTGAGATACGTATCCAGTCTGTGATACCAAGCTTGAGGGGCTTGTTTTAACCCATATAAATATTTTTTCATCTTGCATACTAAGTCAAGGTTATCAGACAGTTCGAAACCCTTTGGTTGTTTCATATAGACTTCTTCACTTAAATCTCCATTTAGAAAAGCTGACTTGGAATCCATTTGATAGACTTTAAACCTTTTATGACAAGCATAGGCAAGAAACATTCTGATAGCTTCTAATCTTACTACGGGTGCAAATGTTTCATCAAAATCCAGTCCTTCTATCTGAGCATACCCTTTACATACCAATCTTTCTTTATTCCTGACAACTTGTCCCTGCTCATTCAACTTATTCTTGAAGATCCATTTGGAGCCAATGACATTTTTACCTTCAGGTCTATTAACCATCTCCCACGTATTGTTTTTCTCAATCTGATCAAGTTCATCATTCATTACTTTAACCCAATGGTCATCTTTGGTAGCTTCATTAAAATTCTTGGGTTACAACATGGATATGAAAACTGTATGTGATTGTTCGGTGTTTTTGATTAGTTTTCTCCTCGTTTGTACAACTTTGTCTTTTCCACCAATTATCTGCCTTGCAGGATGATTCTTTTGAGTGATTCTGGAGGAGGAATTTGAAGTTGTCTGTTGATTTGAGTCTGTCTGAGTATTTGTGTCTTCATCTGATTCAAAGTCTTCATTTTCTGATTCTTGGACTTGTTCATCTTCAGCTTTAGCTATGTCTTTTGTAGAAGACTCATTATTGTTCACCTCTCTTGCTGCGATTCCTTCATCAAATTTTACGTCAATACAGTTGACCATTTTATGCAGCCTCTTATTATAGCATCTATATCCTTTAATGTTTGTAGCATACCCTAAGAAGGTACCTTCATCAGCCCTGTCATCATATTTTCCAAGGTTTTCATCATTATTCTTTATGTAGCATTTACTCCCAAAGACTTTGAAGTGTTTAATTGAAGCAGGTCTCCCAACCAACAGTTCATAAGGTGTCTTGTCACTCTGTGGTCTGAGGTGAGATTTGTTAAGAACATGGACTGTTGTGTGTATTTCTTCTACCCAGTAGGTTTGACCAATGTTCTTCTCATTCATCATTGACCTGGCCATTTCCTGCACTATTCTGTTTTGTCTCTCAACTACTCCATTTTTTTGTGGAGTTCTTGGGATTGTGTATTCTCTCTTAATCCCATGATTATCACAGAATTCTTTGAAGTCTCTTGACATAAAATCTCCTCCTCGGTTTTATATTATTTCCTTTAACCTCTTGCCTATTGAAGTCTCAGTTAAAGCCTTAAATATTTTAAACTTCTCAAATGCTTCAGCTTTTTCCTTGAGAAAGTTAACCCAAGTAAGTCTAGAGTAATCATCAATAATCAACATGAAGTAGTTTTCTTTCCCTGTGCCTTCCTGTCTTGATGGTCCACATAAATCCATATGAACTAGTTGGAGTGGTTTCTCTATTGAAGTAAAGCTCTTGGACTTGAATTGTGTCTTGTTTAGCTTTCCTACTTGGCAAGGTTTACACATTGAATCTTGGGGCTTTGATATCCTCGGAAGATCTTTTACTGCCTCGAGATTTTTGAGTTTGATTAAGTGGTCAAAGTTTATATGTCCAAGTCTCCTATGCCATAACCATATTTCATCATGTTTTCTTAGATGAGATTCTTCTCTATTTTCTTTTAGCACATATACATTATTGTATGTCCTTATGCCTTTGGTCACCACCTGTCCTGAGTTAACAGACTTTATCTTGCAGTCCTTGGACATGAACACCACTTCACATCCTCTATCACACATTTGACTTACACTAAGAAGATTATGTTTTATCCCATCTACAAGTAGAACATCTTGGGATTTTCCTTTTCCATTATTTAAACTCACCATCCCTTTACCCTTTATTTTACCTGGAGTATCATTTCCAAAGGTTACGTTTCCTGATTTTCTTTCACTTAGATATAGAAACTTACCTTTGTCTCCCATCATATGTTTGGAGCATCCACTATCTATATACAAAGGGTTTAGTTTTCTTTGAGCTGATAACACTAATCCACACTTGTCACTTTCTTTCTTCTTCCAAAACTTGACATTTTCAACAGGGGAATTCAAATATGGTTCATAGTTCCTTAATCGACAGTTAATAGATTTATGTCCATAGTTATGACAGATGTAGCATTCAATCTCATTGTTCAATAGGTCAAACTTATTGTTGTAGCGTTGTCTACTCATTGACTGTTGATTATTTCTTGGTCTCTTTAGTTCCATGTCCCTAGACTTAATTTGGCAATTTGTAATCTGTGAAGGTTTGTTACTTGGTTGTATCATTCTTTATTGTGGGAAGTATTTATTCCTTTCAAATATTAATTGCTCATGTCTAAGTCTTAAGGAACAATTTATAGCTTTGTGACCAAATTTAGAACAGTAGAAGCAATAGCCATAGAAGAATTGTTTGTACCTGGAAAATGGTTGTCTTCTTTGAGCAAATCAATTTCTTCCATGTTGATGACGTCTTTCAATAGGGACCGCATTATTTATTTGTTCTACAGACTCAGTGGCTAATCCTTATGAGGCTTTGATACTTGATAGATTCTAATTATACAAGGCTTGAAACTTCTCCATCTCTTTCCTAGTTTTCACTACTTCTTGTTCTAATGCTTCACATCTTGCCTTATTTTCTGATAATTGTTGTTTCAGAATGTCTTCGATTTTATTTGCTTCTTCTAATTCTAATTTTAGTAGGACAAGGTATTCATCAGGTTCTTTGTTGTCTTTATCGAACTGTATCGGCAATTGTCTTTTCTTTTTGTTCTTAATTCTTAGTTTGTCAATCTCTTCCAGTGCACTAATCAGTTCTCCTTCCATGTCAACCACTGATTCTTCTTCATTAACATCACTTCCTGTGTTGTTATTATCATAATCCTCTTTGGCCATAAGTATGAAGTCATTTAGTTTATCTTCAATAGAGGAGTCATTGTCTTCATCATCTGAAGGATTTTCATCATTGTTTACGCAAAGACTTTTCTTCTTAAAGTTATTCTCTTTAAAGAAATTTATGTGTTTGTGCTTCTCCTCATCATCACATGTGTGATACTTTCTTTTGTGGGGACATTTATTTTCAAAATGACCTATCCTACCATAGTTGAAACATTTGAAAGGCAGTTTACCTTTGTATTTGTCTGATCCCTTCTTCAGTCTCTTCACAAATTTTGCTTCAATTTCATCAGGCTCAGAATCCTAATTCTTGTCTTATTTAAATGATGCTTCTCTGGAGGTGGGTTTATCTTTAACTATTCTCATTTCATACGCAGTCAATGTTCCTAGAAGTTTATCAAACTCCAATCTTTTTAGATCATTAAGTTCTTCTATAGTAGAGACCTTCGGGTTGAACCTATCTGGGAGAGATCTCAAGATTTTTTGAACTAAAGAAGGTTCCTCATTTTTTTCACCAAGTGCTTTCATTGCATTTACCATTTCTTCTACTCTTAGAAAGTATTTTCCAACAGTTTCATCTTCCTTCATCTTCAACTGTTCAAACTATATTTTGTAGGTTTGAAGCTTGGCATCCTTTACCTTCTCATTACCTTCATAATTTCTAATGAGTTTGTCCCACATTTCTTTGGTAGTTTCTATGTGCATAACTTTTACGAATTCTTCTTCTGCAAGCCCACTCAAGATAGCATTCATAGCCTTAGCATTGAAGATAAATTCTATCTTGTCATCCTTATTATCTAGTACAACTAGCTTTACATAACCAATATCTACCACATCCCACACATCTGCAACTAAATCCATTATGTAGGTTCTCATTCTAACTTTCTAGAAGGAAAAGTTTGTTCCACTGAACAGAGGGGCCTTATTGGTTGAATTTCCCTAATGGCTTGAGATGTTTAAGATCTAGGATCTACCCTTAGATAAAAGGGGCTGGCTCTGATACCAATTGTTGACCAACTGAGAGGGGGGGGTGAATTAGTTGTTACCATGCTTAAACAATTTTAGCTTATTTTAAACTCTTTACAAAGCACTCAATGAAAATCACAATAATTCATGGAAATAAGCAATAGAACATTCAACGTCAATCACACATATGAGGTACGCAAAGACACATATTTCCTGAGGAAACCCATAAAGGGTAAAAACCTCTTCTTCTTTATATGATAAGTAATATTTACATTCTTTACATTATCATACATATTCGCACCAACTCATAATGAGGTTGCAACCTCTGTTTTGAAAGATGCTACCTGCTGAGAGCACCAACTCTCTGGTTTCTCTAGTACCAAATAGAAGGAAGTACCAACTCCTTGTGATTCTCTAGAAGCAACTAGAAAGAAACACGAACTCCCTGAGTGTTCCAGCACCAACTGGATGGAAGCACCAACTTCCGATCATACATGTACCAACTTGTAAAACAGAGAACAACAGTTCTCCCTTGCACCACCTTGTCACCCTGGTTTCTCTGGATGCATCCAGATGGAAGCTACAACTCCCTGTGTTCAAGCACCCACTTGAACCTCTGAGGAAAACAATCCTCCCTCACACCTCCCTTCCACCCTAGTATATAAATTTTTTCTAAATAAACTTATCACAGTGATACAATATTTATCATTGGCTTACCAGACTTATCACTATTCTGGTAAACTATGCTGCTCTGTCTACATCAATGTCTTCTGCAAACTCCTATACGCTTTTTTTTCTTCTCACGTTATGCACTGTGTGCCATATCCATTTAATCCACCATTCCTCTGCTCCATATTTCAGCTATTGTACACTCCTCCTTCTACACTCCTGAATCCATCACAACAACAACAACCCATCTCTTCTCTATTCTGCATAATTATAGTCTCTATGCACCTTGTGCATGTTGTCCTTCCATGCTTCTACATGCCATCTCATGTCGAGTACTCTACATGTTCATCATGGAAACTCTTCAGCTTCTCTGGCAGTTAGATCCATCTGTCAATTGCCTCTACGAATAGTCTTCACTCCACTAGCAGATTCCTAGAGACTCGTCATCTCCTCTGATAATCACACAGAAGTCTCTTCGAGTCCTCTGGCAGAAACCATCAGTGGTTTCTAGAAGTTACACTGTGAACCTCCAAAGATAGCTTCAGCAACTAAATCACCACTAATCGATTAACTGTGAAGAGAAACAGTAGCCCTTCGATCATACTTAAATTCATCTGCATCGTTGGATGGAGTTCGTAGGGTTTTGCGTTTAATTCATATGCCCACTGGTTGTGACCGAGCGTTGAACAAATTTTTAATTTCGTGATCTCGCATATCGGCATTCCGGTGATAAAGGATCTCAACACTCCTAGTCATGATCGTCGACACTCCTAGTCATGATATTAGCACCGCTAGCTTCTTCCCTTCATGTGACCACCGGTGGTGACCACAGGCTGTGCCAAAAGGCACTTCGTATTTCATGAATTTATAAACTTCATCGAGCCTGATCAATGGTCGAGATCTCTGATGATTTGAAAGTCCAGATCTCATCGTGATCTTGCATATCGTGATTCCTATGGTGAAGGGTCTTGATTCTCAAAGTCGCGATTGTCGAGACTCTGAAATGGAGCTTAACACCGCTAGATCCTTCCAATATCTTCTGCAGATGTAACCACTGGCTGTGACCACAACCTTATTCAAAAACGCATTTCACACTTTCGCATCTCGGGTATTCTGTGGTGAGTCCTCTTGACTCTCCATGTCACGAACTCCGAAATAGGGCTTGGATTCTCTAGATTTCGATAATGTGACCATGAGATATGACCACTCGCCAATCAAACGAGCACTTTGCTCCATTGACTTTATAGTCAACGAAACAATGATCTTTCACCGTGTGTCCTCTAGATCCAATGGTCCACAACTGTCCTCGATGGATGGTCAGGATTCCTTCACAGTTTTGGAGAGTTGGATGACTCTTGGTCGTATCCACTTTGCAGCTTCACCATATCGAATGGTTGTTGGTAAAATTTTCACAGCAAGTGAAGATGGGGAGATTTTGATATGGTCCAATAAATTGTACAGTGACGTACGAATGGGTAATTTGTATGGTCCAATAGACACTAGTAGCTCGAGTTCAGAGGAAGAGGTGAACACATATGAAGAGGACGAAGAGATGAAAACAGAAGAGGAGTATTAAGAACGAGACAAAGAGGCGTGACCATAGGCCTTTCTTGTTTCAATTTTTTATATACAGTTTATTTAAATTATATTATTTTTATATTTTTTCCCAGGATATAGCAATTTCCTTTCCTTGCTATTCAATTTTGAATGAAATTCAATTTTCCTTGTTATTCAATTTTGAATCAAGTTAACTTTCTAATAGATATAGGCTGGAAGCCATTATAACATACTCATTCTTAGCTTTGTTCATGTCATATTTTTTCTTTCTTTTTTTCAGGTTGTGGAAGTTGTTAAACCACCACTTAAATGATATACATACAATTTTTATGTCAAATTTATTTACTTTACTCTTTGTTAAAATTGTTCAACCACAACTTTAAAAGTATACATACAATTTTATTTTTTTTATGTCAAATTGATTTATGGTTATTGTTTGTTAATGTTGTTCATATAATAAATAATAAATAGAGGTGTGGCTTTTCAATTTTTTTTTTTGGTATAATAGTTAATGAAAGAAAACAATGACCAAGTAAAGTATTGCCCAATCACATTTGCTCCAACGAATTATGTAGGTGCCTCAAATATAGTCCAACCTCCTCCTCTATCATGTATAGACATGGCTGAGTTGGATTGACACGAATCAAACCTACAGACCTAGACTCAGAATGACCGAGACTATGAAAATGCACAGACTTAGAATACCACACATGCATACCTGTTTGGACCATAGATAGAGGAGGAGAAGGAAAATGTTGAAGCAAGGTTGGTTATGTTTGATATATATAGCTCTTCTTTCACCTCCAACGGATAGATAGTTTCTCACTTTTACCTGCCTCACTTGAACCATTGATGTGTTATAGATAGTGACAAATTCCTTCTCTCTCTTCAATTGACTCATGCTTTTTTTAGTTTTGATTTATCCTTTTCTCAATTCATGATTTTTACTCAATTTCAATTTGGCATCGTTTAGAATTTAGTTATTTTTCAATTCATGCATTTTACTCCGTTTCGATTTAGTGTCGTCTAGAAATTAGCACTATTGTTTTTTTTGTTCTTAGGATGTGTTGTCCATGGTATGATGGCATAAAGGATGGGTAAGTTCTTCTTTTATCTCATTGTTTAATGGAATTTTATGAATATTAATTTCACTTTTTGTTTTAAAATGGAACTGTCTAAATGTAGGGCCAAGGGCTTTGCAAAATTTTCAAAACATATTCTAATAAACTCCAAAAGAAATTAGTTTAATGGTAGGTGAACCCACTTACTAGTTTCAAGCATTACCAACTGACAATTTATAGATATGTAGGCTTATGTGTTTGCTGAAATGAAAAGTTGTATCCATTATGAGAAAATAATTTTGACGGAATAGGGAGTATGCCTGCAACTTCAATAACTCCAAATATTATCGGTAATTTCGAAAACTTAACTATCACCCAACAAACAACAACTAAGTGAATATTTCTATAAATATGTATCCTTCTTACAGACTGATAACTTTAATAGTCTTTTACCCATTTGTAGGGGTTTGAACATACCCAATGGTTGAGGAATGTGTGAAGGATTAAGGGGAACCTTTGAGTAATTATTCTCTTATGATTCTTTGAAATACAATAATCACTAAACAAATTTAATATTTAATAATAATAAATTTAATCCATACAATTCAACAACATTTTTTATTTGATTAATTTGAATATATATAATATTAAAGTTGTTATAGCATTAGTTTCCACCCTACAGGTCACAAGTGAGTTCATAAGGTAAGATAATCCTAAACACATGATTTGGTTAAGATTTAGGGACTTTTTGAGGGACATTTCACGACACATAGGAAATGTCACGCGACTATAGTCAGTAGACATCAATAGTTCAATAACCGACTATTTGTCAAAATTTCTAGATTCATGGATTTACATGGTGATAAGTGAGGGATGAGTTGTATCTTAGTTTCAAGGGCCTAGGAACTCACATCATTAAAGTATTTAGTGGTCTCTAGAATATCTATAATCTCTCTCAAGACTCCTTGAAATAAATATATGACAAAGGAAAGTCTTGGGAAAGAGGAGGAGAAATCAAGAGTATTGTTATGATGTCCATTTGCAGAGGTGCTTGTCCTTCCCATCACATCCATAATTCAGAGAGCCTATATTGACCAAGAATATGAAGGAAGAAGCAAGGAGAAAGGATTCAAGGGAGAATCACATCATCACCAATGTATGCTTTGATGTAAATTATTTATTATATTAATAAATCAATGGTTTTCCCCAAATGTTTGTGTTGATTATGCAAGATGTTTGGATTTGATTATATGAATGGTAAATAAAATTAGATATGAGAGATATTGATGATTTCTAACACTAGAGAAAGAAGAATATTGGTATTGTTTGTTTCTTGTGTGTAGGGAGGAGGTGACATGAGCTGGAGATACAAATTCAGATCTACATTAGCGAGGATACACATGAAAACCTTCATATACAAGGTATGCTAGTCTACCCTTCTCGAGTGAAAAATAAATTGATCTCTCTAGATATAGGGAACCATATAATTCTAAACCCCTTTCTTTATAGGATCATTAGGTATGTCATAGGGACATTTTACTATGTATTCAGTAAGATCCTTGTGATATTGTGTCCCATAATAGAACTGGAAACCATACTGCGGAAGGATCTTTTGATTCTTCTTTAGAATCCCTTTCCTAAACACCCTCTATTTGTGGTTTGTGCTGTATTTTCTCTTCTTTGTAATTTTTAGAGGTATATTATCTTCAATCTAATAGATCTGAAAAATTTGAAGCAGATCCATTTTCTAAAAAATAAAATTTTCTGCATAATTGCTTGTTGAGCTATATGGGTCACATGAGAGTAGTCGCTCGTTGACTAGCCTCTGTCATGTGACTATCCCAATAAATTGGGGAAATTGCATAATTTCCAAACTTTTGAAATCAACTATGATCCATCTAGTCTCTAAGGTATCTGTGGGTCTGTGTTTTAAAAAATTTAAGTCTGTTTTAATTTTCTTGTCGCATAATTCATCTTCATTGGTTTTTTGGAGTGTGATTGTGTGATTTGTTTTGGATTTCTTAGATCACCATGTTTTTTGTATATTGATCATATTCTATTGGGAAATTAAACCCAACATATGTGAAGAGATCTAGTTCTGGTTTTCATTGGTTACACTAGTTGTCCTAGTGTAACTGTTGTCCATCAATAGAACTACCCTCCTTGATGAGTTTTAGGTGATATCCTAGTAGAGACATTGGAGTGGGATGATTCGACACCACTTCAAATTTCCTACAACCCTTTTTCTTTCTTTTTTTGTTGGTTTTCCTTATTTTTTTTCATTCTTGTGTAGATCAAGAATATTTTTGCATTAAAAGTGAAAAAACAACAAAGAAAGACAAAAACTTTGCATGCTTGACTGCTTTTGAAGAATTGGAAAATAGTGCATGAGGATCATTGTTTGGTTTCAGATTTGAGGTTTTTATTCATTTCTTGGTGTGTGAGAGGTTTAATTTAAAAAATTGCAAAGAAAAGGAAAAGGTTTGTTTCCCTCCCAGAGTTAGATTTCATTGAATTGAGCATTTGTATTGTCATTTTTTCATTTCTTGGTTGGGTCAAGAGTCACAAGATAAACAAAATTTTCATCCTCTTCCCTTAGAATCAGGCAACAACCATTAAATAAAAAGCGTAATATAAAATTCATTAGACACTTTAATTTTATAGTGAACCAACAATACATAAGCTTAGGGCCTTGGTTTAGGATTGGAGAGTAAACTCTCCAAGGCCATGAAAAATAAAGTTGGGATTCATTAACGAGTGACAAACCCATTCTTTCAACTAGTGTTTCGAGAGAATCCTCTAACACAAGAGTTAAGAACGAGGTTTCCTCAAAGAAAGTAAGGAGATTACCCCTCTCTACTTGTTTTGGTGTTTGTGGTATCACTTCAATTGCCACATATATTGGGGTTTAGTTGGTACTCACCTTCAAAGCTTCAAGATTAGTTACCTCGCCCTTACGTGCAATTGGCCCTACGACTGTTTGACCAATCATTGGTTTTAAGGTGGCAGTCTTAGTGATCATTCCTAGGTATCGATAGAGGTGACTGCAGGTGGGATGTGCATGTAGTACCTAGGGAATATGTTTCTTCATGGTCTCAGTTCCCCCAAAGGGTTCTTGCATTAGTAAAAGGTGCTTGGACCGATAAGGATTGTTTCACAGAGATCATCGTAACTTCTCCTCATACCTTCGCTAACCAATTTGTGGTGACTTCATCTCCCCCATAGGATTAGTTATTAGAAGTTCCTTGAGCCAATTGGTTTAATTTCTGTTAGCCTATATTGATTAGGGGTGTTCTCTTTGAGTCTTATTCTAGGTTTTCCTTAGGTTTAACTATGTTTGGATTTTCACTTATTACATTCACCATGGAAGAATCACTGCATCGGTCTCATCGACTACAAGGACTTGAGCCTATTACATAGGTGAAACTGCCTCTAAAGTGACGTAAGCTAGGTTAAATGGAATTCAAATGATTTTATCTTTGGTTTGACGAGATCGGTTTGGTCGAAGTGGAAGTGGTAGATGAATGTCCTCCAACAAATTTTAATCCACGTTTGACTAAGAAAGACGCACCTCTACTTGTTCAAGTAAGGGAAATTTTTAGTGATCCTTTTTATTTGTTTAGTCATCCTCCCACCATGTTAGGACCGAGTGTTTCGTCCAGTGTAGTTGAGCCATCGATCCCATATTCAAGATGGACTAGGGGGATTCCCATCTGGGGAATCCCCATGATGTCCACATTAACACCCCTTCACTCGATTGAACCTACACTATCCATATGTTTTTTAACATGCCTTTCGATTTGGGGACCACTAGATGTGTCATCCCTTCCATCCATTAGTATACCTAAACTTCCTACATCCATCACATCCATTTTGATGCCAACTTTTGGATCCTTTTCTAGTGGGAGGTTGAGCCTTGGTTTTAGCATGGGAGGTAGAAATCCTTCCACCTTCACCAATCTTGTGAGATACCCGACATCATTAGGTGAAGGTGTACCTTTTAGGTGGAATTGTTCTAGTGGTTTTGTGGTTGTCCCTAGTCAAGTTGGGGTACTAGTACATCAGGAGGTTTCAAATTTCCATGGTTTAGCACAACCTTCGTTAGGGGCCATCCATTGGGGGAAAATTTTCACTGTGGGGAGAATTTAACTTTGTTAACACATTGGGTCTTGGGGTTTCCTTCCCTAGGAATAACTTTGGGAATGATTTTCCTAGAGGGTCCACATTTACCACGGAGGGAAACCTCCATGGGGGCATGATTGGTTCTAAGATTAGTCATTCTCCTAGAAGTGCCACCATTCCTCGGGGAAAACACTCTTTGGGAGCTTCTCAACCATCCAATAGTACAAATATAGGGGGACCGTAAGGTCCATATGGGACAAAAAAGACTTCAACTTGTTAGAATTTCATAAGTGTTGTATATCTTGAATTTTATTTACTTTCTAATGGTTCATTCAATTTTATCATACAAAAATTATATCCAGTATTGTACAATGGAGACAATAATATGACATAAATCTAACCATGCACAAGAGACACACGAAGTATCCTAGGAAAAACATGGGCAAAAACACAACAAAATTTTCTCTAGAAGAATATACAATTCAAGTTTCTAGAATACAAAAATATAATAAGACCATAAGACCTGTTGATCAAGAGATGATTCACTGTCGTCTCCATTATTTATTTTTGTTGTCCTAAACTATCACAAAGTACTCTTCAATATCCTAACCCAAAAGTATCCTTTCAAAGCCCAAGAATATGCCTTATAATAGTCAATGGTTCAACTTCCTTATCTCCCATGGATCTACATCAAATTGTCCTTAGAAGGATGGCTCATACTTGTGATAATACTGTTGCTAAAAAAAACTCATCTCTGCCCCAAGAGTGGGTTCAAATATGCAATGAAAGTGCCTCAAATATCCCTCATACTCAGCTACAGTTCTGCCCCTAGTATACTTTAACCCACTCTTGACAGGGATAGCTTGAACCTGTAACATAGCTTGATTGAAACAAGGCTTATACCACCCTTCAAATTAACTCAGACCTTCCCTCAAAGATAACCTTTTACTGACACTTTATAAGATTAGATCTTCCTCCACTTCGACCTACACTCTACTCTCAAAATATGAACTTGGATATGTACCCAAATGTCAACTCAAATATGCACCTTGCTCGTTGGCTCAGACCTCATACTTAGGCCAAGTACTACCTCAGTATAGAATGGGGTTCCTCCACTCCTATATATATATCAATTGAGTCCCTTAGGTTAGGGCCGACCTATTCTAGGTTAGGGCCAACCTCATAATTTTCTATTTTATTTCTTTTATAATGTTTCTAATGGGGTTGACTTGTAAAACTACCACATTATTATTTGTATTTCGGTTTTATAAATTTCTTCATGTTTTTCTTAGGGTCATCTTTTATTTTTCTTGTTGCTTGGGAATCCTTGGGTCTTCTTGGTGGTCATTTTGTTCTTGTCATGGAGAATAGTTACCACAATTGCCAATTTATAACACTCCCTCTCAACTAGGGAGGCATTCTCCATCTCATCATACTTGTCTCAAAAGAACACAACTTCGCTCAGAGATAGAGCATTTCCTTCTTGGATTATTCTTCTATCATAGAACAGTTTCTCATAACTCATGTTTATGATATTTTCTCCACACAAATATTTCTAGCATATCAGATCAGTCTTTTTGAAAGTCACCATGAGAAGGACATATTCAATACTGGTAGAACTCTTGTAAGTGAATTTTTTCCTGATGTTATCTGACATTGTGAGAACACCTCATGCATCATTGACAACAACATCGACCCATACTCCATCTGATTAATCAGGCATGTTACAAAATAAATCATGTGTTGAAACCTACACACTCAACATAGTGTCCCATAGTTTTCACTCAGTCAATAGAGTGATCGATGACTACATCAATAGAAATTTTGTAACCATGTCATTCATCTGGGGTCTCATAATCATATGTAGCATCTATCTATTGGTCATATCCTCATCATACTTTCATAACTTATGGGTCTCGACATCCTTTAAGACCTTATGTCATTACAAGAATTCATCTAGCTCACATAGAACTAGGAATCTAGATCCCACATAGAACTAGGAAACTATCTCACAACTATCCATCTCACACATAATTTGGAAAACTATCCTTATGACTAGCCCTTCTAGTTGGCACACTAGGCATCCAGGCCATAGTGACGAGGAATCTAACCATAAGGATTAGGTGATATAGTGCATACACACTAGCCATCTAGCCCATGCCTAGGAATCCTCGAACCACACTCATGGTTGGACCTCCAGCTTGAAATCTTGGCATCTTCCAACCATGAAGGCTCGACATCCCACTAACCTACTGTGAGGTCATGTTGACTAGTGCCATAGCCAATAATGTTCCCATGAGTGACTACCCACTGATTCCACAGTTCTCATGCTACTTCCTATGGAATCACATACATAACTCAGCACTCCCTCTCACGAGGGAAGTCCTTCTATACCACACCAATATTGTCCCTGAAGTACTCAAAATTTATATTTGACAAAGTCTTGGTAAATACATATGTTATCTACTCATTTGTAGCAATATATTGTAGCTTCATTCCTCCCTTTTGCACCATGTTTCAAATTAGTTCCTGCAAGAATCCTTACTTATTTCATGACTTGTGTCACTAGCCGCGATATACTCTACATCTATTGTTTAGGGTGCTGCACAATTCTAATTCCAAGGATCCTGGTTAATATTGAGCTGAAGCAACACCCATTGGGTCTCTTTTTTTCGTCTGCACTCTCTTCCTGGTCATATATTTATACCTCTATATCCTCACTTCATCACCTAAGACATATCATATCCAATTTTACCAAATTGGTACACTTTCTCTATTGCAACCCAATGTTCTCAATCACTAGCTGGTTGTGGGTGCTTTCTACAAAGCATTGTCTAACTCTCTACCTAAGAGTAGGTACTCTACTCTCCTTCCAGATACTCCCTCCAATATTTTTTAATAGCTAATCACTGAGACTGAGAATGTATCAATAACTACTCCCTCCAGAGATGGAGGTGACTTTGCCTCTATCTTTTCTCCCCATGAATGTAGTATTGCCTCCCTATATGGGAGTGCCTCTAGATATACTGGACTTATTTCCATGTCTTCTCCATACTCGATATTTCTATATCCACATAAAATTCATCACAAACTTCTCCTTAGTTCTCAGTACACATCATCCTTCATTATGGAATTCCTTCATTATAGCATCCATCCAAATTTTTTGTCGTACTTCCTCTAATGATGCAACTTTACCAAATCCATACATATTGAGATATTCTTAGGTCTAATATAAAAAGTATCACTGGGAGCTCCATCTCTTTACCATCTACAACATATCATGAAGCCTATAATTATACCAAGTCACAACAATACTATCTTTCTATAGGTTTTGTTAACTCCATTATTTTCCTAGATAGGGTGGCTCGTTTGAGTCAAGTGACTCCTTTTGAATATTGAAGGATATCCATCCATTCAACACCATCATATTTCTTTGATTCCTGTGACATCATTACTATATTGAAGACATATCATGTCTCTACAAGTTTTCTACTACCTCTGAAGTACTTTATTATACAAAGAGAGTTATGGGATACCATACCAGGGATCATGGCCCTTCTAGAAAATAAGGAATATGGTCTCTTTTACAATGGATAATGGCCCTTCCTACAAAATAATAAATCAGGCCTCTCATACCAGGATAATAATCAAGATGGCATTCCATTGGGATAACAACCAAAATGGCCTCCTGTACTCAGGATAATAACCTTTCAAAATAAATCTTGGACTCTTGTGCCAGGGATAATGGTCAAAGTCATGAAAACTCCCATACTAGGGATAATGGTCCTCATCATAAAATACAAGTTACTATAGAATAATAAAAAAATAAAAAAATATAATACAAGAATTACCTTGATCATTTTGTTGATATGCAACCATGCTTCTGGTCCTCCCTCTTGATTCTTGCTTCCATGTAGAAATAGTCAACACTAGCGGTTAATTCATGTTTCTTGTACATTCTCTTCTTCTTGGAGAAGTTCCTTGCAATTGAACAAGCTCATCATAACTGAAATATATTGGCCTTTTAAAAGATCCTTATGGTTCTAAATCTAATTGTCCCGACGATTTGTATAGTCCTTCTTCTTGAAGACCAATCAGTTTTTCATGACTATATGTCTAAACTTGTAGACCATATAAGAACCTTTTCATATATGAATTCTATGACGTAGTCCATATCTTGTAATTCTGAGATAGAGAGTAGGTTTCATCTTATTATAGGTACAAATAATGTATTCTTCATATGTAGTATATCTCCAAATTTCAATTGAAATGTTGATGTTCCAATACCCTTTACTGCATACTTAATGTTGTTTCCAATCTTGGCTTGTAATGATGAAATTAATTTTAGTAAGTCTTCTGAGGGATTTCCTATGTTCGGTCATATGTCTAGAGACAGTGTTGTATATCATCCATGTATCACTATTTTTGTTCATAGTGCTGGTAAGGTTTGATAATAGGTAATGATATTCCATTTGTCTTCTTCTCTGCAACTGGCTAGGGAAAAATTAGGGTAAGACTTCAAAATCTTCAAAACTGCAATCTAAGGGTAATAGTAGGTGCGTTAGGCCAAGGTGAGTTGATATATAACAAAATAAATAAGTAAACAGTCCAATAAATGATCAACGAACATCTTCAAAACTTGTTGTAGTAGCTACACTTTTCTGGAGTTGCAGCAGTTGTTGCAGTTGTCGTGTGCAACAAAAGTTTTCTCATACTCCACCAAATCAAATTTTGAGACTTCTTGGGGGTGAATTCTGCTAGGGAAAGTTGATATGTGGTAGAATGAGCCCAAGAGACCTTCATAAGAATTCTCAATGTGCTTGTCAAGGTTTGTTCCAGTTCCTTCTCTTACAACAGTTTCCTAGTTCAATCTAATGTTAAATGGAAGAATTTTTTTCTCACCCTGAAATTGTGTTAGAATTTCATAAGTGTTGTATATATTTACATTTATTTATTTTCTGATGATTAATTTAGTGTTATCATACAAAAATTATATCTAGTATTATACATGAGAGAAAATAATATCACATAAATCTAACCATGCACAAGAGACACACAAAGTATCATGTGAAAACCCAAAATGGGGGAAAAACCCAACAAAATTTTATGTAGAAGAATATCCAATCCAAGTTTCCAGAATACAATAAGATAACAATACCATAAGGCCTATTGATTAAGAGATGATTCAATGTCATCTCCATGATTGCTTGTTGCTATCCCAAACTATCACAAAGTAGTCTTGAATATGTTGACCCAAAAGTCTCCTTTCACTGCCCAATAATATGCCTTCTAATAGTCAATGGTTCAGCCTCCTTCTCTCCCACATATATGTATCAAATTTTCCTTATAAGGATGACTCATAATTGTGATAATAATCCTTCTAAAAACAACTCGGATATTCTCAAAGTGTGGGTTCAGACATGCAATGAAAGTGCCTCCAATATCCCTCATACTCAGCCACAATTATTCCCCCATTATACTTGAACCCTCTCTTAACAGGGAGAGCCTGAAATTGAAACAAAAATTCCCTCAAACAGGGATCAGTCCACCCTTCAAATTAACTCAGAACTACCCTCAAATATAACCTCTGACCAACACTTAATATACTCGAATTTGCATCTACTCGGACTGCCACTCTTCCCTCAAACTATGAACTTGGATCTGTACCCAAATGTCACCTCAGACTTGCACCTTTCTCCCTGCCTCGGACCTCAGACTTAGGTAGAGTACTTCCTCAAATGAGAGGGTTTTTTATAGGATAGGGAGACTCCCTTCCTATATATATTTATTAATTCCCTTAGGTTAGGGCCAACCTCATAATTTTCTATTTTATTTCTTTTACATTATTTATATTAGGGTCGACTTGTACAACTACCACATTACTATTTGTATTTCACTTTTATAATATTTATTCATGTTTTAATTAGGTTCAAATTGTCTTTTTCTTGTTTCTTGGGCATCCTTGGATCTTCTTGGTGTTCATTGTGTTCTTCCCATGGAGGATGGTGATTGTAGTTGAAAATTTCTAACACACCTCCCTCCCAGTATTCATTTTTTCTATTCCATTTCCTTGAAACATTAAACTTACCCAATTTGTCACAATGTACAAATGACCCTATTTCCCATGACCCTTCATGGCCATTTTTTCCTTCCAAGCTACCTTAATATATCCCAAAGTTTGATGGAAATTCGAGAGATGACCCCTCTACATAGATCATGACATACAACTTATGGTGCTCATCCAACCCGTTGATGGATGACAATGTGAGGTTGTTTCTTTTCCATAGATCCCCATCCAAAGTTTCCGCCAAATGGTACATTGAATTAAAAATTGGTTCCTTTAAAATATTCAACGATCTAGCAATGACATTCTTAATGCATTACCAATTTCCCATATGATACAATATATGAATTATCTCTTGACTTCACTATGTCAAGATAATTCCACTCATATTTCCGATCATATACATGAGTGGAGAAGAAGATGTAGGATGATTAAGACTCATATTCCAGACAAAATCCTTATGGAGTGGTTCAAAAAGTCCCTCCTACCATTCATTTCTCGATATGTAGCTATGTCCAAGGCGACAACCAAGGATCAGGCCATTTTTCATGCCCAACACTTAGATTTGATTTATTCTCAGTTGACTACACTTTATAACATCATCCCAAATTCTACTACACTATTGATAGATCTAAGGAAGCCAATACTAGGACCCCATGTCGATGGTGTAGTTGGTTTTGTTTCCCATGCATATGTTAACCAATTACCTGAAAAAATGGGTCATATGTCTATTAAGTCAACTTTTGGTACTAGTGCTCAAATTTTTGTGGTACCTACTCATACCTTCTAGGTGAATTCGTTTCATTCCACACAATCAAAGAATCTTAAAAAACCTATAGGAAAGAACAAAAGGAACCAAAAAAATAATTCCAATAATGAGAAATGGGTTTCTTCCACCTAGAACATCGAGGAGGGGGGAACTAAGGAGAATAAAAAGAGTCATTTTCCCCACACGATATATGGGGAGGACCACCCTACTCACCAATTTCCTCGAAAGGATGACATCCATCGAATCTTGGAACAATAGTGGTCGCCCCAAAAACTTGATGTATTAACCCATCCTTTCCCCCCTCAACCTCAAAATATGGTTGCAACAAACCCTTCCCATCCACAAGGGGGAATGATAGGCACCCCTCACCATAAGGGGTATTCCTCAAACACTATTATTTTTATGTGTTACTAATCAATTAATTTGCGGACTAAAGATAAAAATTATGACATTTTTGAGCCTTCCCATGTTGTGGAAAAATAAATATCTTATTTCCAACTTGTTGGCCCTCTTCATATTGAGAAGCCATATTTTGACACACTGCTTTGCCCCCCAAATTGAATTCTTTGATGAATGATGCATAATCCCAACACACGGGCCACCCAAAACTACAATATTGTGTAAGACTTAGCCCAGGAACCATGTACCATGTCTGCGCTTGAAGTCCTCCAAATATTCCTTGTGCAATATAAATCCTTGTTGTATTCCATAGGCAGGTTTGATCCCTTAGAGTCGATTTTGATAATATTCAATTCTGCTCAGGCTACTCATAGGCTCTCTCATTAGGTCTCATTCCATATCATCGTCTGATTGATGAGGAAAAAAATACATTGAGCAATGTATGATGAAAGAGCCTCGACTTGCATAATGCCTATCTCTTGTTGGAAGGCCCTCGACTCTCCTAAGCTTCACACATCTGCAACACTTTTTAAATAATTCGATGGACACACATTCTAGCCTCATGGAATGATCACCTCCTTACCCATTGATTTGGGTGGAAAGACTATCTCTATTGTCATAGAAGTGATTGACGCACCTCTTGGGTACAACTTATTACTCGAGAATACTTGGCTGTACGAGATGACTACAATTTTCTCATCAATATTTAGGGTCCCACACTTCCCTCATCAAGGGAAAATCATTATGATTGATCATATCTCATTCTGCCTCCTTTACCTTGGATCTAATGTGAGGTCAAACATACCCTTTGTTGATGATACTCAACAGTATTTCATGAAAATTGGTGTGGGGATATTGAAAGGGCCTTCACTAATGGAAATTTCCCCCCTTCCCCCACCATATCCTATTGCACATATCGCTTCGATCAAAACAATTTCGTCATTTACCATACTATGTTAAATATCAGGCCGATGGAAGGAAAGAGGGTTCCATTCTTCACCATTGAACTTGTTCAATATTTGAGTAGAGCATTTAGTAGTGTTATTTTGAGAGCATAATAGAGGAGGTAGCATATTATGAATAAATGTTTTAGGCTATAGTGTTAAAATTAAAATCCATAGTGATTTCCCGCCTTTATTTCACTTGCATTTCATAACTAGAGAAAATAGAGAAAAGAATAGACCTCACATTCTAGATAGTTGTTCTTCCATATCGAGTTTTACAAGACACATGGTGTGTTTAATTGTGTGGATGGTGTTTTATTTTCTTGTTCTTTCATTTCAATTTCAATTATTTCACAAAATTTAAGAATTGAGAGATACTAAAAATAAATATGAAATGTAAGGAAATAATTTGCATAATATAATGTAATAGAATATCACAAGATCTTTGTGAAAAAATGTTACAGTGGATTGTCCATGGAAGTTTACTAGATAATTGGGTATGTCATATGGAAATTTAATGTGTATTTTCGATCATGTGGGTAGATTTCGACATTTGGTGGTTCTTCTATTTCCGGAGGAATCCCTCGTTGTCTACAAGATACGTGAGGAGGTTGTTCAACCATGGTGAAATATGTTTTTTAAAAGAAAACAACAACCTAAGGCTAAATAGAAACAGTTAAACACATATCACACCCTATCAAATTTATAAGATTTAATAGACAAGAAATTGGTAATCAAAGGGGATTTCTGAAAAACAACCTAGGATGATGAAGTCTCGATACTAGCTAGCAAAGGTGTGAGAGACAATTGCAGTAACCTTCATGCAAAAAAAAATCAAGGTACAAGTACCCTCATGAATTAAAGCACCTTCCAAGGGATCATAAATGGTCATTATGCATCTCCCTCATGTACCACAAGTACTTCCCACTTGAAATCATCCATGTAGTTCCCTAGGAAAATCCACTAAGATTACCACTTCAAAATCAAAGAAAGAGAGGAATATTCATGGGTCAATACTATGCATATGGGCAAGGAATATAGGAATAATTCCTCCACTTGAAGCTCTAAAGGAAAGTGGTGTCACCTTGAGGACTTTCCACTTCAATCCAAAACCTTTGTATATGCAATCGCCCCCCCAAATAAATGAAGAGGAGAAATTTTTTCCACTTTCTTAGCTTGACCATAGTGCTTTACACATGTGTTGGATGTGATTTCATGAAAAACACACCTTGATACTAATGGATTTATCTCTCTCTAATTAATTTTGAGTTCAATTTTTTTTCCTTTGAGAGATTATCCTCTAATCCTAAGCCAAGGCCCTAGAACCTAGACTAATGTATGTTTTATATGATAAAGAATCTAGTTATTTTTAAATTATAACTTGTTTTTAAGTCTATTTTTTACTCAAGGGTACTGAGTGTACTTGATTATGTTCTT
This sequence comes from Picea sitchensis, assembly GCA_010110895.2. NCBI lineage: Eukaryota > Viridiplantae > Streptophyta > Pinopsida > Pinales > Pinaceae > Picea > Picea sitchensis. The sequence goes on from SNQJ01S0037765.1 coordinate 40,460, forward strand.
AACTCTTTTAATCCAAATAATTGATCAAAGGTCTTAGAATTCAAGAGAATGCAATTTCATTTCCTTTCGATGAATTCTATTTATGGAAGGGAGAAAGAGGTTCATTTTCAAAATTTGTGAAAATCATTGCAACAATAGCTTCACAAATGGATACCAAAAAATCAAATTCCTCCACAAATTTTAGATCTCTAAAAGCCAAACTAATTTTATTTCATGAATGCAACTTTCAAAAGAAATCATAAATGTATTTTATTTCATGAATGCAAATTTCGAAAGAAATAAAAAATGCCTAAACAATAGTTATAAGATGCAATTCTTCTAAAGTCCACTTATGATTTAAATGAAATAAGGAATAAAAGAACACAACCTACTCTATAATATGAGATGAACTTCATTTTGACCCATTCAAAATTCATACAAGGAAAATAAATGAAAAAAAAGGTAAAGAGGAAAACAAAATGATGTTTTTTCTCTTTTTCTTACAAATGATCCTAAATGCAACTGATAAAGGATAAATCAAGTAAAAACATGTTTATGGTATACCTTAATACCTCAAACCAACCAAAAACCAATATGAAAGAAGGGAAAATAGGTGAAAAATGTAAAAAATGATCTACAAGAAGTACCATCTCTTTCTATGAAGGAAACCCAAAATTTATACCATAGGTACTTTTAACTATTTTGTTAGACTCCAAAATCACTTCACCATGTCTTATCAAAAGCCTAAAAATTTCATAGTCTGAAACCTCACCAAAGAAAAATTATAGCAAAAATTCCAAGATGACTAGATTGAAGGAAAAAAACCCTAGGATCAATTCTTCGATTCCAACTATTATGCACCAAACAAGTGAATGGTTTAAAAAAGAGAGAGGATTAACTTCATGCCTTGATAAAGAGAGAAGAATGAATGTGAAACCTCTTTGAGGGGGAAACAACCTTTTACAATAAAACAAATGTACAAGATGAGATGATTCTAAGACTAGGTCTCCTTGATGTGTGTGTGTGTGTATAAGACCAAGGATATAATTAAAGTTTGAGGGTCTCCTATGCCTCTTAGTAAGAGTTTGAAACTTTCACAACAACACTGACACCGACTTTATGTTAACACAACTAGTTTGTTTGTCCTTGATTTCATAAACCAACATAGCATTTCATCACCAAATTATGCATTTGATAGGGACAAATATGTGATTAAGTAATTTAGTATTTTCAATTTACATTAGAAACATTTACAAAGTCCACACCCAATGTCATTTCATAGTAAAAGTCCACTAGTTTTCCTATCCTAATTTATACATTGTTTAACATGAATGACATTCCAAAAGTGTTTTAGAGACTATAAAATATGGCATCCTTTCCATGATCATGTAATTCACATAAAAGATAAACCTTACCCATAAATAAAAGGCATAGTGATGTAGACCCTCGACCCTTTGGCCAGAATCCGCACAAGATTGCTCTCCCTTCGGATCCGCAGAACCGAAATGGTTCTTTCGGGCCTTCACTGGAACCCTACGAACCTGATCCAAATGTCCTCCATGAGAACTCCACCGGCACAGGCATGCACTATGTGTGAGCCTTCACCTCCACACAACAATCAGATATGACCGCGATCTTTTCAGAAAAAGGGATTTCGGATTTCGTGACTTCGCGAGTCCGGATGTCGAGTTCCTTGGGTCTTCAATCCCCTGAACTCCAAAATGTTGAAATGTCGAAAATTCCTCAATCATGGTTATCCCCTGGCCCGTATCTCAGTCCATTTGACCGCTTTCTTGTGACCATAGCCCTACTCCAGAGGTGTGTCGCGTTTCGGGACTTCAGGATTTCCAACGTAGAGTGTCCCGCCTTCTTGTCCTCGGGATGACTGAAATGTTGAATCTTGAAATGTCGAAATGTGTGACCGTAGCCCCACTCCAACAATATGTCACATTTCATGACTTCGGGGTTTTTAATACCAAGAACCCCGGCTCCTTGTCATTAGAAGTGACGAAAAGCCGAAATATGTGATCCTGTCCCGTGACCTACGGGTAATCCTCCGAATGCCTTCTAGATATCGCATTTCGGGACTTCTTGAAGAAAGGTTGCAACAATCCTTGCCCCTTAGAACTCCCGGTATCTGAAATACTAAAGAACGGAAGCATGAAATGTCGGTCTTCCGCTCGAAAGGGAGATCAATGGCTCATAGCCTCCCCTGATCCGATGGCTCAGATCCTTTCGGGATTTCACAGGTCAAGAGTTCCAAACTATTGCCCCTTGCCTTCCCAATAGTTGAAATACTAAAATGGCCTTTCGGGAATTTTCCCAAAACCTCGACTGCTCCTGTGTTGACTGTCACACATATCCTATGGCCTACTTCCTGGGACCCACCTTTCGGCGTTTCACTCTTCAGGATTTCGGGAGTTGTGATGACATGAAACTCTACCTCTTGATACTTGAAACTTTGAAACCAGAATTTCCAAAGCCTTTCCTCCTTGTGTGATCTATGGTTGGGATATGCCTCGATCTGATGGCTCCTGTTGTATCGGGATTTCACAAACTAGGAGTTCACGATGCAGCGAATCCACAGTGCTTGGTCCTTCAACCTCTTGATATCTAAAATACCGATGGATTCCGGATCTCTGCCACACGTCCTCTGATATCGACGCTCTTGATTCTTTCGAGACTTCACATTTCAGGAGATTGTGATGCAGCGACTCCTCAATCCTTTGATGCTCTGATCCCCGAACTCCAAAATTTTGATAGAGCCTAGCCTCTGCTAGCTCCCAGAGTTTAAGCCTCGTGCAAATCCTCCTGGATTCGATGGCTATCGACTATCCACGTAAGATCTTATGACCCAGATCTCTTCTCCTGCGCGTTCTTCTTTTGTTGCTACTTGGACATGAAACTCAATGGTTCAGATCTCTCCATCCAATTGATATAATGGAAGCTATAGCTCCCTCCTGAGATTGCACTTCTTCCCGAACTTAGAAGATTTTTCGAAGTATATAAGGTCTTAGTATTTCTTCCTTCTCCTCCCTATGAGCCTTGCAACCTTGGTCTCATCTGTCTTCTGGAAGACACTGCCTCTCCTGAGCTTCTGTCGATTGTGAAACCTCAAAGGGTTTCCCGACTTTTGCACTCCTTTTGACTATTGCCTTGTCTCAAAGGCACTATTCCTCTCGAGCTTTTGAACTTGGGACAAGTTCACTCCATGCACACTCCGCATGCTTGACAAGCCTTCATATGACTGTCTATCAACAATTCACTCGAGTGTTGGCCAGGTGCACTCCTTGCACAGGTCTTTGTCCTCCTTGAGCTTCTCAAACTCTGAAACCTTAAAAGGTTTCCCCAACCTCTGAACTCCTTGCAGGATCCCTACACACGACTGTGCTATCCGTCCTGAGCTTCTCCTTGCTCAAACCTCTAAGGTCTCTCTCCCTTTTCTCTCCTTGAAGGGATATAAGTGCCCTCTTGGCAACTTATTCTAAAGCACTCCTTGTTGAGCCTTTAGGGTGTTCAACAACCCTGTGAAGGTCCTCTTCTTGGACACTTCCCTTTACTCTGAACTCAACAGAGTTCCTCTGTGCAATCTTTTCACCTACTCATTTCCATCCTGGTATATCTTCTCCAGAGTCTTCAGTGACTCTATCTCCTTACTGAACTCAAGCAAGAGTTCCTCCTGTGCATCATATGCACCTGCTCAATGCCCTCATGGTAGAGCTTCTCTAGAATCCTTAGAAATTATGTCTGTCCTATGCCCTCCTCTGCACAGTCTCACCTCCAAGGTATTCAACAACCTTGAGGCTTCTCCTTGGGTCTAAGACTTCCACTGGTGTGCCCTCCTGGCATGTCTCTCTCTGAATTCCACAGAACTTAGAAGTGCACTCCTACACTGGCTTGCAAAACCCGCAGTGTTCTTTCATGCAACCTCTTGCATGAAGCCACCAAGAACCCAAACCTAGAATCAAAGAACTCACAGATATATAAAGAAGTCTATCTATCACCTACAAATGTAACCTAACATACATCTACAACATAAAATAACACATAAAGACATTCATCAACACATACTCAGAATAACATGCAAGAAAAACTGCCATGTTTGTATTAATATAAAATGTCTCTTTACAGTATGTTTGAGCTCAGACTGCAACGGAGTCTCGACTCTCTCTTTTCTTCTCTTTTTTCTGTTGTCTCTCATAGAACTCTCCCTTTCTTCCTTGACAACAAAATAAGATCTAAGATCTTTTACATGAGGGGGGTCTTTGAGCTCTTCCCTCCAAGCTACCTACTCTATTCAATTACATTGAATTTACAATTAATGGTTGTCTAGTCCAAATCGGATCTAGATCTTAGCCTTACAACCTATTTAAGGAAAATTTTACCTAAGCCTGTGCATATGCATGGATTTTTTGGATCTACCATCCTTACAACATTTAATAACAATAATTCAAATTCAAAATTTGAAAGTGAGAGGGTTGTGCCTCTCCTCTCCATTGAATGCACGCTAAGTGGGTTGGCTGGCTGGCATGTAGCTAGCTTGGAGCGATGTTCCTGCATCATACTCCTCTGCAGTGAAAAATTCATGAGCTACTGCTCATGAGCTCTCCAGCCTCGCTGTTGAAATCCACCTGGATCCAAAATAGTTCTCTGGAATTGTCCATCTGCTCCTCTATGCTGTTGTTGTTGTTGTTGTCCTGCTACTATGGAAGGTTATCCTCTTCTCAGCTTCCCATTGCTAGGATTCTCTGTTGATTGGATCATTAGCCTTCTAATCTCCCCAATCTCCTCATCCATCTACTCCAGTGGCTGACTCTCTTCATGCAGTCTACTCAGATGCATTTCTTCCCTACAAATGGGTTGATCAACTAGATCTCCCATGCTGGTTTCCTCTTCTATGGAACTAACTAGACACTCTGCTGCAGACTACAGCTCTGCAGTCTCCTCATTGAATTGTTCCTCAACTTCTTCCTGTGACAACTCTGTGGCTTCCATTTCTTCTACTGGTGTATTTCCAACTTCCTCCAGCTACTTCTCAGACTGGAATACTCCTCCATCTGCTTCCAACCTGATATGTTGGATGTGCATGCTCTGCACCTTCACCCTCTTCTCCAGGGCTTCAAATTCTTTAGATGGATCAATAAAATCTATGTTGTTTACTTCCTCCTCTTCTTCTTCTGCTGCAAGCTGCAATGTTGCAGTCCTCTCCTTTTCAGCTTCCTCGCTGAAAATTTTGAGCCATTCTTCTGAATGCTCATCTTTTGTTGCTGCTGGGATAGACACCAACGTCTGATCCCCTTCTTCCTCCATGATAGTCTATGTTGGTTTTCCTCCTGTTTCTGCCTCTGCAACGCATGCTCCAGCCTCAACTGGGCTATATGGCAGGAATAATTCAATTCCTCCGATGATCAGAATGCTCTTCTGATCCTCCTTCACCATAAGCTCTCCATGATGATATGAACTCACCTCTAAGCTCATCTTCTCTTCCATGCCCACCTAGAAATATGGGAATGTTTTGCTTCCCACCCGAGTCCCGACAGTCTATGAGATCAATCGATCTCATCTCATTGCCCTCCTAGCAATCCAAACTTCCTTCGTTGTCCTCCTAACAGTCAATGAGATCCCCCAGTGATATAATTTCATTGCCCACCTAGCAATTGGAAAGTTCATCTCTTCCCTCCTGGCAGTTCATGAGGCCTGAGACTAATCTCTCTTCCTCATCATTGAGATTTTTCCCAGCTTCTGGTTCACAAACGTGAACCACTTCCTCTGGTTCATTGAGGTTTTTAGCATGCCTCAACCATATTTTCAACAACCTCCATTTTCCTCTGGACAACAATTCATGAATCAACCATTTTACCTGCCTCCTCAGAGGCCATTCGTACAACCAATGTGACTTTGCATCCTGATGCATTTGTAGTGCAAGCTTCTCCATCCTTGCTTTTATCTCGGCAAGCTCTTTATCCATTGCAACTTTTCCTTGCTGCTGGTGGTTCTTGTTTCCACTGCATCCATGGCCTTCATTAGACATATTCACCTTCTACCTGCCCTCCTGGAATGTATACTGTTGTCACTCTACAACTGAGAGCACTTACAACATCTCCTACAATCCACCTGACTGCTTCATTTGATTGTTGCGTCCTGCAACAACCTTCACCTTTTTCCTGTCTCCTACAGGCTCTTCTTCATTTGAAATATACAGATGAAGTCCTACTCTGATACCACTTGACGTGTATCAGAGTGATCTTTTCCATCTCCCTCTATTTGCAATATACAGACAAAAAAAATCTCTAATACCAAATGATGTAGACCCCCGACCCTTGGGCCAGAATTCGCACAGGATCGCTCTCCCTTCAGATCCACAGAACTGAAATGGTTTTTTCAGGTCTTCACTGGAACCCTATGAACCTGATCCACAGGTCCTCCATGAAACCTCCACCGGCACAAGAATGCACCAAGAGAGAGCCTTCACCTCCTCAAGACCATCAGCTATGATCGTGACCTTTTTCGAAAAAGGGATTTTGGATTTCGGAACTTCACGAGTCCTCATGTCGAGTTCCTTGGGTCTTCAATCTCCCGAACTCCTAAATGCCAAAATGTTGAAAAGGCCTCAATCATGGTTAGCCCCTAGCCCATATCTCGATCCATGTGACCGCTTTCCCATGACCACATCCCTACTCCAGAGGTGTTTTGCGTTTCGTGACTTCGGGATTTCCAACGTAGAGTGTCTCGCCTTCTTATCTTCAGGATGACCGAAATGTCGAATCCAAAAATGCCAAAATGTGTGACTGTAGCTGCACTCCAACAATACATCACATTTTGTGACTTCGGGGTTTTCAATACAAAGAACGCCGACTCCTTGTCATCCGAAGAGCCAAAAAGCCAAAATGTGTGACCCTATCCCATGACCTATGGGTACTCTTCCGAATGACTTTGGGATATCGTGTTTTGGGACTTCGTGATACAAGTCTGCAACAATCCTTGCCCCTTCAAACTCCGAGTATCTGAAATACCAAAGCCCGAAATTTCGGTCTTCCACTCCAAAGGGAGATCAACGACTCATAGCCTCCCCTGATTCGACGGCTCAGATCCTTTCGGGATTTCGTAGGTCAAGAGTTTTGAACTCTTACCCCTTGCCTTCCTAGTAGCTAAAATACAGAAATATCCTTTCGGGATTTTTCCCGAAACCTCGATCGCTCCTGTGCTGACTACTGCACGTATCCTCTGGCCTACTTCCTAGGACCCACGTTTCGACATTTATCTCTTCAAGATATCGGGAGTTGTGATGACATGCAATTCTACCTCTTGACACCTGAAAATACGAAACCCAAATTTCGAAAGCCTTTCCTCCTTGTGCAATATACGACTGGAATCTACCTCGATCCGATGGCTCCTATTGTATCGAGATTTTGTGAACCGAGAATTTGCTATGCAGTGAATCCATGGTTCTTGGTCCTTCAACCTCCCGATATCTGAAATACCAATGGCTTCTGTATCTCTGCCACACGTCCTCTGAGATGGACGCTCCCGATTCTTTCGGGACTTCGCGTTTCAGGAGATCGCGATGCAGTGACTCCTCGATCCTTTGACGCTTCGATCCCTGAACTCTGAAATTCTGATAGAGACTAGCCTGCGCTAGATCCCAGAGGATAAACCTTATGCAACTCCTCCTGGATTCGATGGATATCGGTTATCCATGCAAGATATGATGGCCCCGATCTCTTCTCCTGCGCGTTCTTTTCCTACTGCTGCCTGGACACGAAACTCAATGGTCTAGATCTCTCCGTCCAGCTGACCTGATGATAGTTGTAGCTCCCTCCTGAGCTTACACTTCTTCCCAAACTTAGAATATTTGTCGAAGTATCAAAGGTCTAAGTCTTCATTCCTTCTCCTCCCTACGAGCCCTGCAACCTTGGTCTCGTCTGTCTTCTAGAAGATGTTGCCTCTCCCGAGCTTCTATCAACTATGAAACCTCAAAGGGTTTCCCAACTTCTGCACTCCTTTCAACTATTTCTCTGTGCTCAAAGGCACTGTTCCTCCTGATCTTCTGAACTTGGGAGAAGTTCACTCCGTGCACACTCTCTGTTCTTGATGAGCCTTTAGATGGATGTCTATCAACACTTCACTTGAGTGTTTTCATGGTGCACTCCTTGCACAGGTCTTTGTCCTCCTTGAGCTTCTCAAACTCTAAAACCTTGAAAGGTTTCCCCAACCTCTGCACTCCTTGTAGGATCCTTGCACACAACTGTTCTATCCGTCCTGAGCTTCTCCCTGCTCGAACCTCTAGGGTCTCTGTCCCTTTTCTCAACTCGAAGGGATATAAGTGGCCTCTTGGAAAATTATGCTCAAGCACTCCTTGTTGAGCCTTCAGGGTGTTCAGTAACCCTGTGAAGGTCCTCTTCCTGGACACTTCCCTTTACTCTAAACTCAACAACGTTCCTATTTGCACTCTTTTCACCTGCTCAATGCCCTCCTGTTAGAGCTTCTCCAGTGTCTTCAATGAATCTGTCTCCTTACTGAACTCAAGAAAGAGTTCCTCCTGTGCATCCTATGCACCTGCTCAATGCCCTCCTGACAGAGCTTCTCCGGAATCCTAAGAAATTCTTTTGGTCTTGTGCCCTCCTCTGCACAGTCTCACCTCCAAGGTATTCAACAACCTTGAGGCTTCTCCCTAGGTCTAATACTTCCGGTGGTGTGCCCTCCTAGTACATCTCTATCTAAATTCCGCATAACTCAGAAGTGCACTCCTGCACTGGCTTGCAAAACTCCCAATGTTCTTTCATGCAACCTCTTGTTGTTGGATTACTGAGATGGGGAGTGAATCAGTAATAACGTAATTATAATCCTTTTTCTTCAAATGTTATATCAGTCGAGAATTATTATCCAATAATGAGCAGTAATAAATAAACAATCACACACATGCACAATACACTAGTGTTTTACGTGGAAACCCAAATCGGTAGAAAACCACAGAATGCTTTTTCTTATATGTCTTGAAGAATTACATTCATTGGAAGCACCAACTTCCTTTGTTTTCCAGCTGCAACTGGAAGGAGACTCCAACCTCCTAGTT
>SNQJ01S0037767.1:23408-43348 GCA_010110895.2 Picea sitchensis
TTCCATGATCTCCCCTTTTAAACCCTCCATCATCTCTTGTAGTTCATCTTTTGTTACTATCTTCTTTTGTAAATCATTTGTGTCCCTACGCATTTCTTCACCTTCATCAAGAGTCCAAGTAGGATTGTATGGAGGCTTATTTGGTGTAGAAGTTCCCTTTTTGGGTGGCATGTTAGCCAAATATCACTTTTGAACTTTGATTTTGAGGTGGTTCTTCTAGACAATCTTTCTTCTGTTGTATATTCCAAGTTTCAACCCTTCTGGGTATGAAACTTTCTTTTATGTAGTTCTCTAATATTTCTTCTCTGCAATGCTATAGGTCTGATCAAAATTGGATGTGCCAAGTGGAATTTATGGTAACTTCCCCACAACTTGCCGATTTTTGGCCTTTCGAGGATATCTCACTTGTATAGTGTTCCCCGCACAAACTAATTGATATAAAATTATGAAACGTGCACCAGAAATACTACAGACTGTCTGTGATCTAATGAAACTAGTCCCACTCAATTTTGATACTCTAGGAAGAAGTTATGATTGTTTTACCTGGAACACCTTCTTGAGACTAGTCAATAGGACTAGTCAGATACCCTATCTTACATAGTGTGTATCTACAATTTTAAGATGAACCACAAGCCGAAATTTTTACGATAGATACCTTACTAATTTCTTTGAATAGCCTCCAGAGTTCAAGGTTTGAAACATTACAGAAATGTGTGTATAGAAAAAATTCCGCAATGAATCAGTTCATGATGATTCTAGAACTCTATCTTGTACAGGCTATATCTCCGAAAATATAAGGCCTCAGGAGATGAATTTGGAATCCAACATACCTCGATCCGTCTACTAAATACCCTCCAAGAAGTTCCTTCTGAAACTTTGTAGAAAAAAAGTTATAGCGAAAATTCCAAGGTGTCTTAGATGTAGCAGCAAAACCCCAAGACCTTGAGCTCTAATACCATATGTTAAGAACCAAATATCAATATAGCATAGAAAAACCTCAGAAAAAGTACTCAACACCTTGAAAAAGAGACAATTTGAGATAATAAGCCTCTTCAAGGGGGCAACCTCATTTTACCCCACTTCAATGTTCAAGTACAAGATGATTCAAAATGAAAATGTCTCCTTGGTATATATAGGAGTCTAGTAGGTATAATTACAACTAATGGCCTAAAGATGGCATAAATAAAATAACATTACTAATATAATATGCCCCAATTAAGGGGTAATGAGCCAATATTAGGGATTAACAAATTCAAGGTGGATCAGAGGAAGAAGGGAGCTAAGCCACCATTCTTCATAAATAATCCACATGGACAACAAACGCCTAAAGAACCCAGAACGATTGACATAGGAAGTCAAAGTCCAAGTCAACCACCTATTCAATGTTGGGGTTGTAAAGGAGATCATATGTTTAGAGATTGTCCTCACAGAGGTGAAAAAGGAAGGGATGTTCACAATGTACAACAAGCTATAATAGTGGAGGACATGGACAAAAATTTGTCAAGGATTTATGTAGCCCTGGACAACAAGCAAGAAAGTATCAGTCCCACATGATTGAAGTGGAAGGTATGATCAACAACCAAACCATTGCTATTTTAATTGATTCAGGAGCTAGTCATAGTTATATAGACCCTAAGATGGTGGAAAGTTTACAATTGCCAAGAAGCAAGCATGGGAAATATTGGTTGGTGTAGTTAGCTACAGGAGACAAAAGAAAAGTTAATGAGATGGTTGAGTCATGCCTCATGGACATGAATGGACTGAACACCAAGGTATATTTGAACATATTGCTTTTAGGTTCCTATGATTGTATAATTGGGATGGATTGGTTGGACCAACATAATGCTCTCCTAGACTGTCATAAAAAAACATTTACTTTCTTGGATGAGGAAGGGAACCAAAGGAAAGTGCAGGAAATTCCCAGGGCAGTAACCATACGAGAAATTTCAGCATTGAAACTGAAGAAATGTTACAGGAAAGGGTGTCAAATATTTGCATCTCATATGGAAGAGACACCTAAGGATAAGGTGCCAAATTTGGAATATTATGTAGTCCTGAAAGAATTTGGATATGTATTCAAGGAGGTACCAGGACTACCCCCAAAGAAAGACATTGATTTCTCTATAAATCTAATTCCTGGAGCAGATCTAGTGTCAAAGACTCCTTACAGAATGAGTACACCAGAATTGAAGGAGTTTCAAATGAAACTTGAAGAACTTATGAAGAAGGGGTATATACGCCCAAGTGTTTCACCTTGGGGTGCCCCAGTTTTTTTTGTGAAAAAGAAAGATGGAACATTAATATTGTGCATTGACTTCAGACAGTTGAATAAAGTGACTGTTAAGAACTAGTATCCTCTCCAAGGATTGATGATCTCTTTGATCAATTAAAGGATGAAAATATATTTTCAAAGATAGATCTCAAATCAGGATACCATCAGGTAAGGATTAAAGAGGAAGATATCAGCAAGACCTCATTTAGGACAAGGTATGGTCATTATGAGTTCACAGTGGTGCCATTTGGGTTGTCAAATGCACCAACTATTTTCATGTTCTTAATGAATGGTGTTTTCCGAGAATATCTAGACAAGTTTGTCATTATATTTTTGGATGACATTCTTATATATTCTAAGTCAGAGGAAGAGAATGAACATCATTTGAGGAGGGTGTTGCAAGTATTAAGGGAGAATCAGTTGTATGCCAAATTGAGCAAGTGATCATTTTATTAGAAACAAATTCATTATTTGGGGCATATCATTTCAGAGGATGGGATAGTAGTGGATCCTGAGAAGATAGAAGCCATTAGAGAATGGTCAGTGCCAAAGAATGTGACAGAGGTGAGATCATTCAAAGATAGCACACCCAATCACTTCCTTACAAAGAAAGGGTGTGAAGTTTCAATGGACTTTGGATTGTGAAAAGAGTTTCCAACACTTGAAACAACTACTGACAAGTGCTCCAATACCAAGGATTGCAGACCCGAATGAAGACTTCATTGTATGCATAGATGCATGTAATGAAGGACTTGGTGGAATCCTCACTCAAAATGGGTTTGTTATATGTTATGAATCAAGGAAGTTGAAGGAGCATGAAAGAAACTATGCCACTCATGATTTGGAGTTGGTAGCCATAGTGCATGCCTTGAGAAAATGGAGACACTACCTCATGGGAAAAAGGTTCGAGCTAAGAATAGATCACAGTGGTTTGAAATATTTATTTGATAAGCCAAATCTAAATGCTAGGCAAAGAAGATGGTTAGAATTTCTAAACGAATATGACTTTGATATAAAGAATATCAAAGGGAAAGAGAACAAAGTGGTTGATGCCCTCAACAAAAGAGTACATGAATTGTATGCTACAACCATTAACATCTACCAATCATATTTGCAAGACAAAATTATTGAAGCTTCCAAATCAAATTTGCAATACAAGGAATTAATGGAAAACTTATAGCAAGGTAATTTGCGGCAGAAAATTGAAGAATACAAGCTAGATAATGAGGAAATTCTTATGTACAGGGGCATAATTTATGTACCAAATTCTAATGAATTGAAAAATATGATATTGGGAGAAATGCATAATGCACCTTATGTTGGGCACCTAGGATATTAGAAAACAATTGCAACTGTCAAGAGCCAATATTATTGGCCAGGCATGAAGAAAGAAGTGGCAGATTTTATTGCCAGATATTTGGAATGTCAAAATGTAAAGGTTGAGCATAGACACCCAGCTAGATTTCTATAGCCATTACCCATTCCTGAGTGGAAATGGGAAGTTGTAACGATGGATTTCGTCACCAAACTGCCCAAAACAAACAAGCAACATGACTCTATCATGGTAGTGGTAGATAAGGTTACTAAAGCTGCCCATTTTATTCCAGTTAATCTCACTCACAAGGCAATGAACATTGTTGATGTTTATATGAAAGAAATTGATATATTACATGGAATACCCAAGACAATTGTGTCTGATAGAGATCCAAAATTTATCTCAAAATTTTGGAAAGGGTTATTTAATGGATTTGGAACAAATTTAAATTTTAGTACAACCTATCATCTAGAATCAGATGGACAAACAAAGAGGGTGAATCAAGTGAATGAATATATGTTGAGGATGTATGTGATGGATAAACCATCAAAATGGGAAGACTACCTACACTTGGTAGAGTTTTCTTACAACAATGGGTACCAAGCATCTCTAAAGATGAGTCCATTTGAGGCACTTTATGGAAAAAAGTGAAACACTCCAGTAAGTTGGGATAACCCAGTAGACAGAGCAGTGGTTGGACCATATTTTCTCAGTAAAATGGAGGAGAAAATGATAAAAATAAAGAAAAATTTAAAGGCTACCCAAGCCATGTATAAAAGTTATGCTAATAAAGGCAGAACTTACAGGGAATTTAATGTGGGAGACCATGTATTTTTGAAAGTAAAATCCAACAGAATTTCCCTGAAGTTGGGAAAATGTTCAAAATTGGCAACTTGTTATTGTGGGCCATTTGAAATCCTAGAGAGGATAGGTCCAGTTGCTTATATGATTGGATTGTCTGCATCTATGTATGTTCATAATGTATTCCATGTATCATTTCTAAATAAATATATACCTGATGCTAATCATGTTATTGATTGGAATGTGATTCAGGTGGAGCAAGAAGGCGCTTTCCGAGTGCATCTGGTGCACATTCTGGATCGGAAAATCAGGTAGCTCCTGAATCAAGCCATAGGTCTTGTAAAGGTCCAATGGACCTGGTACGGTCTTGAAGATGCTACTTGGGAGCATGAGGTTGCAATGCGGGCAAAATACCCACATATTTTTGAGTTTTTTTTTTTTTTTTTTTTTGTATATGGGTACATGATGCACTGAGGACAATGCATAAATAAGATGAGGGGATTGTAATATCCCTCGGCCAAAACCAATTGTAGCATGATAATGTAAGTGTACTTAAGTTGGTGAGATTTTTTGAAATCATTTTGTAATTAACCTTTCATGGCATAGTGCATGCATGTACTGCGCAGTAAAATGATGTAGTGTGCACATTTCTGGATAACGCATGCAGTAACTATAGTGCGCGCAGTATGGACGTCAGTGAGCCTTGTGTATATGATATGTGTTATAGGCTGGTGAGCCAGTTCTTATAAGTTGGGATGCTTATGCTTTGGAATTAGGCCAGATCGCCTAGATGTTAAAGGCTGGTGCGCCTATTTTGTATATGTTTCGTGATTAATATAAAATACATCATTGCGCACAGATTGACCATGATAAAAGAGATGGGGGAATAAAATCCACTAGTTAGGGAAAGGGAGGGATAAAAATTAAGTAAAGGGCTAAGTTAGAGGGCTTAAGACAAAAAGGAATATTATATTAATATTTATTTAATCATAAAGTATGGATAATTATTTTATCCTAAGTTCCAAAGTTGCAAACAAGTGGGCCAAAGTAGCTTCCAACATGACAAGTGTGAAGTTGGAAACATGTAGATATATTTATGGGGACTTAGCTCATGTTCATACTTCCCCATCATTCGGACCATTATCTCTCCCATGATTCCTTCGAGCATTCAGCCATGACTCCATGACCATTTTTCGCTCACGCAGTCATTTATCCTTCAAACATTCATTTCACTATACCCGAACTGTATCTGTAGCCATATCTATTTGTGTAGATGGTTAGCTTGGGATTTGGATTGAAGAAGCGAGTTTCCAGGTCCGTGAGCAATTCTATGGGTGAGATAAATGCTGGGAATTGACTTCCTGAAGGTGTTGAACTGCAACTACATGACTCTGAGACTTCCTATCCGGCTTGTTGTTGAAGCCCTGGAAGAGAAGTGGGGCAACCGAAGGACTGCTGAGCAGAGAAGGGGCACACTTCCTTTGGTAGAATAGGCATGTGACGAATGAGGGACTGTAGGCTGTGATTTGATTGAGCACCTGAGACAGAGTCTTTCCTGTTGTCTATGAGCCTATAACCTTGTTAGGAATTCCTTTACCCGGGTGGAGTTTAGTCCCATCTTGGGGGTGAATCACTGTTGAGAGTGATGAACAGTGTAGTCTAAGGCTATGAGGTTTGTGGACGGTCTTCATGCAGTTGGTGACATTCGTACCAAGATAAGTACCAATTGTGTGATAAATTTACATGCTGCATTGTTATTTGCGTGCTTATTTTATGGGTTTATCATATGTGTGGTTATAACCGTCTGTAAGTTTTTGGTATTTCATGTATATGTTTGTTGTTATTATCGTGTGAAGTCATGCCAATACATAATGTATTTTTCTGTTTCATTTTATATTGAAGCTTCTGCAAGAGTGTTGTATGTGTATGTTTTAAATGCATGGAATTAGATAAAATTTATGTGGCATAGTTCAGTTGGGTGTTGGGCATGTCACAATATGTTCCATAGTGAGAGAATGAAAGTGTTCCCTCATGTAGCGTGGCTCAGCTATGGGTGGTCGGGGATGTTACAACCCTCCTCGAGCTCATTAAAATAAAAAGAGGTACTCGCCTATCAGGATGGGGAAAAATTTGAAGGAAGCACACCAAGAAGTTTTTGAAAATGTCACCATTCACTCTTACAGTCGCCCTTGAACACGACACTTTGTCTTTGCATACATTTTAATCCATTGAACCTCAGAACTGAAACAATCCTCTGAGTTTCTTTACTCCTTTGGGTCACTTGACGAAATTCACATTGTCCATTGCATCATCATGTTTTGGTCCATGTCATGTTTCTTCTCTTGTGCCTCAGTGTTCAAGGGAAGTATCTTCCTCGAGAGTCAACCATCACAAATATCCTATTTCGATGCCTTTTTTAGTCCATGTTTACTTGATCTACCAATTTACATCTCTACGTCAATTTCGTGTCATTGATGGGAGATACATCAAGGCCCTCCTGCGACAATTATGTTCCTGTCGACTTCAACACATTATCCAGGAACTAGACTTAGAAACCAGTTATTACCTTAGGACCTGCATACCTCAATGGCAGGCCTCCTAGCTTTCGACAGTGGGTTTACATCATCGACCCCTGATCGGATGATTCCACAGATGTTTGACTTCATCTCATTTATTCACATTCACTAGAATGTACAAGGGTACCTTGGGAATCACTGACATCAATGGTGATTTCCCTCGCACTTGTTAAGGGTTTTTCATCATTTGATCGATAATCAAGCAGTTTCTGCCATGTTCGACATCAAGACATCTCTTCACATGGTTAGACTCATACTGCATTGGGATCAGTAAGAAGACCCTGGGTTGAGTGATCACTCTGATATATACTTTTCCTAGGTTGCGACAAAGTTTCTCTTGAATATTGACACATATATTGTCACATATATCCACTTTGTATTGGTTTGTGGCTATGTCTTGTCGTCTCATAGATCCAACATGTATTTTTTGTGGCTACGATCATTTCATGTCATGGAAGTATATATCCACATTGTATATTTGGTGGCTATACCTTTTTGTTAATACAATTATGGATCTGTAATGTATTTTATGGCAGCCATACCTTGCAAGTATTTATCACCCAAGAATAGGTATGCCTGCCTTGGGTTTGAAACAACTCATAATATTTGTTTGATGGTTGTGTGTAGCTTCTACCAGGTTCTTCACGTCCATACCCTTGCTCAAAAAGTCTACAAAGTACTTCAGTCATCAGTTTCTGTCTTCTAACTTCACACTTTTAGGGGAAATTTGTTACACATAAAAATTAATCACTTCAATGATGATCTATAAAATCATTACACGTGTCGTAAGTTTTTCTTTTTAGTCATAAGTGTCACAAGTGTCGTAGACATCATCAAGTCTTCTTGCCCATGTCGTGTCTCGAACAACATCACAAGGACACTTCAAATACACCCTCAAAGACTGGTTTAAGAAGGATAAATCATCTGATGAAGAGTGCAAACCTTTTACCATCAACACACCATGGAAAAAATCACTCAAAGTCATTTTGAGGCCAGCAGCTCCCCTACCCCTTAAAAAATCACTCAAAAGTCATTTTTGAAGGCCAACGCTCCCCTACCCACTGTCAGGGAGTTCCAACGCTCCTTGACCTTCTTTGGGGGAGCGTTTCAACACTCTATGCACCCTTCTGGAGGAGCACTGGGATTTTTTGAGGAAATTCTGGGCAACGCTCCCCTACCCATTGTCAGGGAGTGCTAGCACTCCCTGTCCTTCTTTGGGGGAGTGTTGAAACACTATGTTCCCCATTCTGGGGGAGCACTGGGCTGTTTGAGGAAATCTTGGGCTGTTGAGGAAAATCAGGGAAAAATCCTCCTCATCTCTGGAGTTGGTTAGATTCGAATATGAGATTAAGACTCAATCTTAGGGAAGATCCACAATTGATGCAGAAGGATCCTCAACCTATCCCAAGAATCTCTAAGGTGTTTGGGTCTCTGGAAGCTTATATAAGGAGGACTTCTCATGGTGAAATGGAGGGATATATTGAGAGGCACCTAACTTATAATCTCATAAGGAAGGAGTAAATTGAAGACATCAAACTTATAATCTCATAAGGGAGATAATCAGTGAAGCATAGTCATTTTGTTTGTGGATCTTTTGAGCAAGGGGATGGATAAGGAAAGATAGAAGAGGTTGTTGCAACTTCAAAAAAGGTCTGTAAGTATTGATATCTAGTTCTCATTAATACATGTGCTTGGACTGTTTCTTTCAAGGTTTTGTATGCCTACATGAACTTGTCTTTGATAGATAGACCTAGTTTTGGATTAATCATGATAGAATATGAAGTTTTTTTTTTCTTTTATGTTATTGAATTGCAGGACTTGTTGGAGAGCTTGGGTATCAAGGCTCAACTTGGACTGGGAAAGGATAAACATCGACAAAAAGGTAAATTATTCTTCCTTTTCTCTATTTGATTGATTTATATAGGTTTAAAAGGATGTCAGTGACCAAATTTATCACCTTTCTGTCTTGATATTAGAGATTTAGGGTTCAAGAGGAAATCCACTTGTCCATAGGGGGATTTTCCTATAACAACAGGTGCGACAAGAACAAACATCAATGAAATTAATGAATAGCATAGGCTATAGTAACATAAGGAATCAACCTTTCATAAGCTCAATTCATAACCAATAACAACAAGATCTTCATCAACCATGTGATTTGTATCGCACATCATCTCAACATAAAAAATCTCCTATAGTTCAAGGGGGTCCCACCTACTAGTATTATTTAGTTTTTATAATAATAGGCATTAGCAACACTTTGTGGGCAAAACTTCGTTGCCGATTTCAATTGTCAACAAACAGGGGACTCCACAGGGAAATTTGTTTTTAAAATATTTAGAACTCGAGACTCATGGTTTCGTGGACCAAAACAGCAGGTCAAGAAGACATAACTCGGATGATTATGAAACAGGGGGAAGTGAGTGTATTTAATGGAAAGATGACTGGGAATTTGGGAATAATTCATGAAAAGTGTTAAGTATGAGGGGTTTTACCACTGTATACATAATCATTTGACTGGAATTTTCTCTCTAACTTTTAGGAGGAAAACTTTTTAAACTTGCTCTTAAAATCTCGATGGGTGAAGAAATGGCAAGAAGAAGTGGGAGATAGCCAACTCTTTATAGAACCACAATGGAAAAATGTAACAATTTCAAGGGTCCATCAGAGCAGCATGATAACATCTGTGTAAGCTTGATTTTTATTAAATGACAATTCTTTGCAGGAGTGTTATTGTGGAAAAATTGATCCAACATCCTATTTGACCAAATTGATTAAAAAATAAGAAGAAACTAAATCATGACAGAAGTAAAATGTAGAACTAAAATGACAACAATAAAATACATAATTGAAGTGCAAAAGGAAAAACAAACTTAACTTAGAAAGAAAAAATCAAAGTATTGTGAAGCAGAGAAAAGAAGCTCAAAAGTTGAAAGCAGATTTAGGCTACTAGTATACAAAAATCCAATCAACATTAGAACCTTTACCGCTCATCCCTTGCAATACTTCAAGCGAGGACTGTTAGTGTTGTAGGAGAACCGTTGTCTTTGTAATTCTCTTAAGATGTCTGAGTTAGTGTCCAAGACAAAAGTGATATGGAAGTGACCCAACACTTGAAAATATGGTGTGATTATCATCCTTTTGATGCACATGATTAAATCATCAAGATAAGAATGGAGACTTACCAATTCATCAAAAGTTGTATGTATAGGCCTTTTAAGGGTGGTACTTGCATCGAATAAGCTAGAAGGAAGACAATTATAAGACATAGTATCACAGTTAGTGATAAAAGTGGTTTGGTGAATATTTTCCCCTTATACCTTGATTTTATTGTAACCAAACAACCTGTCAAGTAAGGGCCCCAACTGTGACTCTACAACCCGTTGCAAAAATATTTCCATACTAAGAGGAGGGAAAGGGTTCCTCAAAATTGCTTGCCTGAAAGTTAGAATAACTATGCAATTTATAATACTATCAGTGGTCTTCGAAGTGATTTCCCAATTGGAAACCCATTCAGGGTGGACTGCAAAAAACATTCCAGTCCTTAAGAAATATCTCAACTCCCTTTGAAAGGTTTCTTTCAGTGTAGATTTAACTAGTCTTGGTTTTTGCTTAGATAATTTCATAGTATGTTGAATAAGACCCAGATCAAAACCATGAAGATCATTATTTAAACAAGAAAAAACATTTTTAAATCCACCAAGTAACTCGACATACCTCTTCTTTTCTTTATCAGAACCCTAGAAATTTATCTTAACATTCGTTGAAGATCCAGGTGTCCTAATGTTCATATAGATGGTTTTAACCACCTTATGTTGTAACTCCTCTTCCTTCTATTTTTATTTATCACCTCTAACACTCAATGAAAATGAACTCTCAAGAGGATTCAATCCATCAGGAATCCTATTATTTTGCATGGATATAATTTCTTCAGGCTTAAGAGGTTCATATTGGATGATAGCACAAATTCTCTCATCATCAGGGAGGGCCTTCCAAGCTCCTACATGGTCAGGAATATATGAACGATCTAGAGATTGAAAAGAACAATCAGGCATGTGGGGCAGAAGTTGCTAATTAGGAGAGGCTACAAATACAACTAATTTATTATCCATTGAATTCAACTCCCTCTTCACATGAGTGATGTTGAAAGATAAAAGGTTCAAGACAAGTTCCTAAATAGTTTGGGAGTATTGTTCCATCAGCTCGTTTCTAGGAGACCAATTCTTAGGTATCAGGTTCACAACAATATTAGAATTTCTGACAACTGAAAGGTGACCACAACAAAGATTAAGGGATTTCTCAATGCCTAATAATAAATCTTCGAATTCAGTGACATTGTTTGAGCAAGAAAACTCTAACTTGTAAGACAGATTATGAATTTTTCCTGGAGGAGAAACCAAGACAATTCCATCCCAATTTCCTTCACTAGAGCATGAACCATCAAAGTGCATATGCAATAAGTCATCATCTAAATCAATTCTTTCCAAGGGAATATTATCCTCTTCAACAAAGATGGAATACACTCCTAGGTCTTCTTCGATATAGTTTACACTAGATTGCAAAACAATCTCTAAGTAGGGTGAAATTCTTCCCTCTCTAAGGACTATGATATTCTTACCATTTTGTGGAACGGATAAATGTGTCCCACTAAGCGAGAGGTATCCACCTGTTAGGTCTTGCTAATCTCTCCCCAATATTATTGAATAATTTCTTACAGACATATCAATCACCTGAATGCTAAGGGTTGTCCTTATCTCAGGACGAGCACATAAAACCAAGGTTACATCCTTAATCTCGCCTATGCTTGTTTGTTGTAGACTATTATAGGAGAGAATACTTCTGGCATTTTTGTTTGTACAAGACAAGCCTAAATCTTCCATAATAATCTTCAACATGACACTTGGGCCTGAAACACCATCAACGAGGCAACAATGGGCAATCTTATCCATGATCTTTATAGAAATATAAAAGGTTTTTTTTTTATAGGTTATCTAAAGTTATGTACACCTACTTTATTTACAAAAGAATCCTCTTCGCTTACCTCTTCAGAAAGATTGGATACAACAAAATCCTTTCCTTCCATGAATTGTTTCAGATGCATCTGTTGTTCAGGGAAAGAAACCATGTGTAGGAGGGTTGCATCTGCTTTGATTTTGTCCAATTGATTCAAGATATTGTATTTAGAAGAGGAGAGAGGGGGAGTGATTCCTTGAATCTCAGGAACCTTAGAAACCTGGGGCGTAGCAGCGGTTGAGGTTGAAATCGGGTTGGAAGAACTGCAGGGAGGATCAAATTTGCCTTTCGGGGAATAGGCTTTATTCCTAGTATTGATGACCATGAAATCCTCTAGTTTTGCAAAGTCTATGACAATGATATTATCTTCTGGTATTTTACCAAAGATCTTATCTCTGGCACTCTTCTTTACCTCACATGTGGTTTCTTCATGGTGCTCCTCACAAAAGTTACACCAACTCTGAGGCAGGATAACCTTAGGATGAAAATTGTTTTCCAATGGATTTCTAAAAGGGGCATAGAAGAGGATTAAGCTCCAGGGGTGAGAGTGGAGACAATACCCTTCTTCTAAAATGCTATCATACGATTGTTCATATATTGTACTAGCTATAAGAGAGAGGACATATTTGTCTGTCTAACTGATTCTCCCTGGGGTAGACCAGTCCGTTCAAATTGTTATTCATACTCTGAGCAAGTATAAAGGTCAGAACCAAGATTAGAGATGGATTTTCCCCCAAGCCTATGATGGTAAGGGGAAGGCAATGCATTGTAGTAATGCATGAAAGTGTCTTGGTTATGAGGGTGGATAAGTTCGTGGATTTGATTTTACAACTTGGTGAAATGCAAGTTGAAATACTTGATGGTCTCACCTTCCTTGTAGGTAACATTATTGTATTCCCTTAACTTCTTGGATGGGATTTTAGATTGCCCATAAGTTGATATGAACTAGTAGATTAATTCCTCCAAAGTAGAAAAAATCTTAGGAGGAAGGTCAAAGAAGTTGGCCACAACCTTTCCTTCCAAGGAATTGACGAATATGTGCATGCAAGTATCGTTGTTGTTGGCCCTATATTGTGACAAACATTAGAAAATCGCACCAGGTGTTCATTGTTACTGATGGTGTTATTCCCCCAAAAAATATGTAGGTTCTCTTTAAACTTTGGAAGTGTACGAGTAACATGTGCTAGGTTAAGAGGAGAGGACACATGCCATGATGTGGTTGTGGCATATTCATCGAACTGAAAAAGTCCATACTTTTTTATGACTTTGGTGGGGTTTGTGGTATATTGGACAGGGATATGGTGGTTGTATAAGCTACCAATCACTTATGACGATGAATATTGGGAATATGGGGCACTTCTAGTGCCACCAGAGCCACCACTAGATTCCATCTTGTGGATGATAGATGAAGGAAAGAAAGATGAGTTGGATGAATCAGATAAAGTTCTCCTTAGAGCACTTTGTTGGGCAGACAACACAATGATTCTTCTTCATATTTCAGAAATAGGATTGACTTCAGGTGACAAGGCTCTTCTTATTATATAAGTATGAGAATCTATGGACATGAAATCAAGGCTGAAACTAAAGAAATAAAAGGTTATTATTGATTTCTAGGTTTCCTATGTCTATATTCCAATTGTTCTTGAACACTAATATCTCATTCAATTGCTTCCCAAGAACAGTTAATCTTAGCATGGGTCTTGGAAGTGTCTAAAATAGTATGAAACAAGTTCAAAGCAATGTTGGTATGGTCTTGGAGACCAGGCTCAAGATTGGGCTGCCTTGCAATAGGAACAATCATTAATAGTAAAACAATCAAAGAATCAAATTCAGAAAAGAAAGATGTATTGATGAAAAATAAAATATAAAAATTAACCGGAGAGATATTAAGGATCTCCCCAGTATGGTCGCCAAAATAAATGTTGAGGAAAAGATATGAATTAGTCTTACTCAATCATTTTCAGACTTTACTTGGCTAAATCAAAGTAGACGGGAATATCACCCTATGTTTATAGCCAACAAAAATAACATCCTAACTCACAAGTATTAGTTACGAGTGCTTAGGCTAGTATTTATCAACAAAAATCTTGTTGGGAATTCACTTTTGATGTACTTTTTTGAATATAACAGTTTCTAAAATAAATGTAAGAACATAAGTAAAGACACCAAGATGATAATCAAGATAGATGAGACATAAAGCAATCCTTTATTTCATTCTAATTCACCAAAGAGTCATTTTCTTTACAAAATATCATACATAAATCTTGGACCAAAGTCAAACTTGGCAATCCCCGATGGAACAGACAAAAGAACCTCTTACAGGAAACCAAAACTAAACTCTAAAATTTGGATCAACTTGCCACAAATTGTTGCCCACTCGACTCTACACAATAGCCTTTATCAGTCATGAAAATTAATTCACAAACAGACAAGTCTACATAGACAAGTCATAAGTAAATAATAACTAGTAGATGGGACCCCTTGTGACTCGCTTTAGTTCACATCGATCATAACAATCATAACAAAACACACCTCCTTGTGTCTCCCATCAATATATTGACTTTTGGTAATTTAAACTCATGAATTTTGAAATCATTTCAAAAATAATACTCATATATCCAAAATAAACATGCTGTCCAAAAAAAATCCTTGAAGTCAACTGTCTTAAAACACTAGATATAATAAAACTCAAAAGCCATATTTCCTAGTCTATGATGCAACCCTTCCTTGATTGTTGTTTTCACCTCTTTATTTTCTTGAATTTGCCTTTGGTTGTGCAGAGCCCTTAGGCCTAATCTCATTGATTATGTGGGAACAATTGTCCCTCAAATGCATCCGAGAAGATAGGAATTTGTCAGAGTAATTGGAGGGTGAGGAAGGGGCAGAAATTGCTTTTACTTTATCAAGTGCATAGTGGGATTCAGTCTTCAATATCTTGCTAGCATGGGAGGATTTCACTAGAGAGTGGTTAGGGGAAGCTTGGACAATGGGGTTCAAAGGCAGAGGAGCAAGCAAATACAAGTTGGGCCATCCACGATGTTGGGAGACTGTTGGGTGGAAAATATCCTTCCATCCATCATTTTCAAGGACCTTGGGTTGTAAGGATACATGAGGAGGAACAGGGATACCGGGGGCTTGCAGGTCTCAGAAAGGAGGTCTTTCAGTCCTAGGTTGGACTATTCCCTACCCAATCCAATTAAAGAATCTGACATGAAAAAATTGGCCAAACTCTTTTGAATCAGCATCAAAGTTTATAGATAACCTAGGCCTTCTTGGGCCTCGGTTCCAGTTACCTCTACCTCTGTTTCCTCGACCATGGCTTCCTTGATTGAAAAAACTCATCCTACATGTGTGATCGATTAGAAAATAGTATTTTAAATAGCCATACATGACAACTCTTAAAAATATGAAATAGATTTGGCTCAAAATGTATCAGACTCATGCAATCCAATCCATACAAATTTTTTTACTATTAATCCATGAGTAGGGGGGTGAAAAAGGGTTATAGGATATGTGAGGGGTTTGTATTGAGCGAAAATATGATATAATGAAAGTGGAGAAGACATGGTCACTTCTTGATGAAAACAACAATAAACTGTAAAGAAAACTAATAAAACCTCACTGCAATCCACACAAGACACTGCCACTTTCATCCATTTTAACATAGAAATTATCTTGATTGTAATCAATCTCAGAACAAGCACTGAAAAATGAATAGGGGAGGTGACGGGGTTTGTAGTTTGAAGAAATTGAAATAATGGAAGGGAAGAAGGAGTATTACTATTCATGGAATTAGTTAAGTGATCCATAAAACATTCTGTGAAAGGAGATGCATCAACCATCAATCACTTGACTAAATAATAATTTATGTGCAATTAACAAGTTCACTGTTCATAATTAGATATCCAACATAGTGTCACCACAAAATAGTAGGCATCCTATAAAATCTGTAAAAATGATTTTGTTCCCTTATTTTCACCTTATAACAATTTCCAAACAGTAGTCATCCCACTCTGTTAACCATAAAAAACAACCACTGCCCATGTGTTTCTTCAATCCACAACTATACTCAAAAGTCATGTTTTCAAAATAATAATGAAGTCACTATTACTACAATAGAGCCCATCAAAATGAAATGATATTCATTAACATATATATATAGGAATAAACCAAAGAACCAAGATCAAACCACAACCCATATTGATATTCAAATATACAACCAACAACCACCGTTTAGACACAAGCTATGCATAGGGTAACTTTCCCAGGCAATGTAATTCTTCCACTGTAAAAAAAACAATTCAATATGGCTTAAAGAGATGGGCCCTCTAACCGACATGTCAAAACCTTAACAACATTCTCATCATAACAAGCAAACGATAAACATGACTAAAACTATGTGAAAACCAAAGTTATCCATACTATACATAGTGCAGAGCCACCCAAAAAACATGATGCAATATTTCCATTTTACCAAATCAAACACACAGTCACGGAAACAACTCAATTTGTTGTTGGTCATCAACTTAACACAATATTACTTCGTTTTAGCCCAACTGTTTTCAATTATGTCGTGCAATTTCAAGCTTAAACAATCAAACAATTGTAAGAATATAGTTCCCAAAGTCATCCGGCTCAATAATAGTTTGGCCCCAAGAGAAAACCATAGTTACCACAACCCTTATTTATTTTGAAAACACACAACGCGACATGAGCAAAATCAAGCATTTTCACTAATGCTAGCTAAACATTCAAATTATCATCAGTGCAAAAACCAGTGATTGTGTATCTACCAAACAACTTATCATTGTCTTAAAACTCAACAACCTAACAAGATGTAGCAATGACGCATACCCACACATCCAATCAAATCAGGGAAGAGACCCTTTCCATTAACAACACTGATCTATCAACATAAGGAGAGTAACTATGTGCTTTGAAAGTGAAACTGGTAATGTAGCGTTTACCACTATTATAACTGAGCCAGTGAATATATACCAACCAACACGAATGCCATACGACCAACTAGGTGAGCTTGTTATCAAAATCGTCGACAATTATACATCCATCCAATAAACAAAATGAGTCGTAAAACCACAGGCTAGGCTGGTCTTCTTAAACAATTTCTAGACAAGAGGTCCAAGGTTTTTCCATAGTCAACACGGGAAGAACAGAGCCACTCTTTTTAATGGAAAAACATCCAAGGACACGGTACATACAGGACGAACCATGACTCATTTGTGGTCAGGTACAATTCCATTACAAGGGCCATAACTGAAAGGTAGGGCTCTAGTCTGGCCTAGAAAAGGTTATTTAACACACGTAGGGTATAACCCCCATGCTCTTCAATAAAAAATCACAACACAGAGGTGAAGACAGGGTCAAGGGAGAACAAGAACCTCATTTTTTGACCCTTGGTGGTGTAATCAACCAATGTTGAAGTGAACAAAACATACTAACGCAAAACACCTATGATCATTAAACCCATGAAAGCTAGAGACTGGATTTAGTGATAGTGCATGGAGATAGTTGTCCACCCAAGAATAAATAAAAACCCTCCAACCAAACAACAGTGATAACAAAGAGTTATCACCTAGGAAGACCAATAACCTTGATGAACTCACAATTGTTACAGGAATAACCATCCACTCTTCAATCCAAGAACCCAAATTTCACATAGTTGCAACACTTAGGAAAAAACAAACCCAAACACCTGAGCCAGTAATCATTTCATAACCATAGCATAATCACAAATGGCCAAAAAAAACATACCTATAATTGAATTCCTTAATAGGAGAGTTGGTCGAGTGGTTCCTCCCTACTAAAATTTCGGATCATAACCACAACAACAATATCAAACAATAGCCCGATTAGGGTGGCGGTGAATAGGAGGGGTAAAGGTGACATGCAGTAAATGCACGTTGCCTCCACCCACAATTAATTTACTCATTCGTACATGCCAACCAGCTTCCTATTAATGTCATTAATTTAACTCTGCATTGGAATCTGCATAGGTTACTTACCAAAGGCACTTTCCATATCATATATCCAATTCCTTAATATATAACTGTTACACATTATTTTCATCATCCCTATGACCATTAATGATGTAAAACTAATTTTTTCCTTCAGAGGGGTCAGTGGCCTGAGTTCCTGAAGAGAGAAGGGAGAAGAACTTTTCCTGAGAAAAGAAGTTGCATTTTCCCTTCTAAAAACCCTGTTAAAAAGGAAGTTCGCGGGTTGCTATATAGGTAGGGTACGAGAATGCCTGATTCTCATAGGTTGCACCATAGTTAGGGTTCGAGATGTTTGCAGGTTGCACTATAGGCAGGGTGTGAGAATGCTTACACATGGGAAAAATGAGCATTTTCTCGAATCTTCTAGAAGGAGAAACTTCCATGGTGAGGTGGCATCTGAATGGTTTGGATCTTACTCGCTTTCATGATTTAGTGGGATCATCATAACCTCCTCACCTTATCCTCTTCAACTTATAAAATGAGAGGAGCTCTCATGGAGAAGGGTATTTTGAGCTTTGGTTAGCTTTGGAGCTTTTGGGATTAGCTTGGATTAGAGTTCCTTTGAGATTTGCTTTGTCAAGATAGATTGTGAATATTATCAGATTTGTGCTCTCAGAATTATTGGAGTGAAAGTGTGTGGGGAACGAAGGATAGTTGGAAGGGACCTTACGACATAAAGGCCATGGTTGTAATCTCTCTTTCACATTTAATATGATATAGTAATATGATTCTTTCCTATAAAACTTGTTGTTTTTTATTGTATGATTCCTTGATCACATACATAGGTTTATATTGAGTTTATGCTATTGCTATCACTTTGGTTGGTTGCATTATTTTGCAGGTTCATCATCGTATGAGTGTTGAAACGGAGCTAGGATGGATATGGCGAGATGAAGCGACATTTAAATGGTATGTTACTCATCCCTCTTTAGTTAGTAAATTCAATATCTAAAACTTAAGGAAAGCGTCATGTTCTGGTGTGTTTTGTTCTAGATCTAGGTGGATCTAGGGAGATTAGGTAGTGTCCACACCTACTGATTTGTCCGATAACAAAATTGGTGAATCCACTGGGGATCGGATTGTTTCCTAGTTAGTCTATTTTCCCTTGCTTTGATTACTTGTTTTCTGGTCTCTGAGTCTGTGGGAGATCCATCCAGACTCTCTGGATCTAAAAGTTCACTCAAAATTAGTCCTTTTTCAAATTTTTGCTTGTTTACAGGCATTCTCGCACTGTACCCTTTAGTGGCCCGCGAGAAACACCTGAGTTTGCACCCTGGTCTTAAGTCCAGTGCGAACCCCTCACAGTCAACCTTTATTCATCCTACGAGAATCTTTGATTCTCGCACTGTAATACACTGCCAGCCTGCGAACTTGTTTGTAAATTTTTTTGGATTGGGTCTTGTCATTTTTTGATGCCCAATTTTGCTTTGAACAACTGGATTGAACTTTTGGAGCCTATATTGATCTATTTACAGTCTTATTGACATTATTTGAGTTTCTTTTATCCATCTTTCCCTTGTTTGGTTTTGAAGGATTAGTCTCTTGCTTTGCGTGTCTTTCAATTACAAAGCATGTGTTTTCTTTATAATTGTTTAGGGAAAGATCAGATTTCTTCTGAATAATTCTCTTTAAAAGAGAAATTTTAGTTTGGGTTTCTTTGTTTTAAGAAATTTCATTATTGCTTTTAGTGAAATTTTTGAAACAAAAAGATTTAATTTCTTACTTTATATTAGATTGGGGGCATCCTTGCATTTCAAGTAGCGAAATTGCATGATTCTTGGGGTGGCCATGAATCATGCATTAGTGTTCAGTACCTTTTTCTCATTTCTTGAGAATCTTGATATTGATGAGTTTAATATATTTTGGGACATCGTGCATATGGGAATGATAAATGTTTTCTCCTTCTCGTAGAATAGCTTTCATCGAAATGAAAAGATTGCATCTTC
>SNQJ01S0037767.1:43358-72208 GCA_010110895.2 Picea sitchensis
CTTGGAGAAAGAAGTGTGTTGGGAACGAAGGACAGTTGGAAGGGACCTTACGACATCAAGGCCATGGTTGTAATCTCTCTTTCACATTTAATATGATACAGTAATATGATTCTTTCCTATAAAAATTGTTGTGTTTTATTGTATGATTCCTTGATCACATACATAGGTTTATATTGAGTTTAATCTATTGATACCACTTTGGTTGGTTGCGTTCTTTTGCAGGTTCATAATCGTATGAGCGTTGAAATGGAGATAGGATGGCGATGGCAAGAGGAAGCGACATTTAAACAGTATGTAACTCATCCCTATATAGTTAGTAAATTCAATATCTAAAACTTAAGGAAAGCGTCATGTTCTAGTGTGTTTTTTTCTAGATCTAGGTGGATCTAGGGAGATCAGTTAGTGTTCGCACCTACCAATTTGTCCGATAACAATAACTCAAACAAAATCACATAACCATTAATGTTCACTGCCTTGTCAAATGAGCCACCGATGTTCAATATATCCAAATAGACCATATGTGGATCGACCACATAATTCAATTAACCATTGCATGACCATTAGTACTATCACCTTGCTAAGTGCGGCACCAACATTTCACACCACATGCATATTAAACATGTAATTCAATCACAATTTCATAACCATTTACTTTCTATCTAGGGATTAACAATAATCATTAAGCATCTTCATGCATGTAGTATAGTTAGGATAGCTTTGAAATATTCCGCTTGCAATTGTTTCTCATTTCCTTTAAGTTATTCAAATGTGATTTGCAGAACTAGGTTCCCTTCCCCTTCATCTGTTCTAGTATTTTTCTTGTATCAAAACTTCCCTTCATGAAATTTTACTAACATGTTTGTTATGTAGGTGCGACAAGAACATACAACAATGACATTAATGAATAACATAGGATGTGGTAACATGAGGAATCAACCTTTCATAAGATCAATTCATAACCAATAACAACAAGATATTCATCAACCATGTGAGCCATGTCTCACATCATCTAAACATAAAAAATATCCAATAGTTCAAGGGGGTCCCACCTACTACTATTATTTAGTTTTTATAATAATAGGCTTTAGCAACACTTTGCGGGCGAAACTTCATTGATGTTTTGAATCGTCAACAATGTTGTAGAAAGATAAATGTGACAGTTTCATGCAAGATTAGAGGTGATGGAGGAAACATAGAGGAGGGAACCTGATGCTGTAGACATCAACGATGAAGTTGAAGAAGTTGTAGGGGAAAATGTTGTTGAAGAATGCTTGTTGAGAGCAATTGCTATATTGGGAGCTAGAGCCAAGATAGAGGTCCCAATGTATGAAGGAAATTTTGATGTTGAAGAGTTGTTGGATTGGATAAGATCCATGGAAAAATATTTCGACTATGAAGATGTCGATGAGGAGAAAAGGGTGAGACATGTTGTCACTAGAATAAAATAACATGCAACACTATGGTGGGATGAACTGTAGGCTGAGAGGAGAAACAAGGGAAAACAAAAGATAAAGAATTGGGACAAAATTGTAGCCAAGATGAAGGCTAAATTCATGCCCAAATATTATGAGATCAATATGTTCAGGAAGATGCAGAACCTGAGACAGAAGGGTATGACAGTTAAATAGTACACAGAGGAGTTCTATAAGATGAATATCAGAACTGGACAAAGAGATAAAGATGAAGAAAAGTTTTCTAGGTATATAAATGGCCTGAGGTATGAAATCTAGGATGAGATCAGCATGATGTCAGTTAGGATAGTGGAGGATTCTTATCAGTTCACACTAAAGGAAGAGGAGAAGTTGGACAAAAAAAAAATCCAATGAGGCAGAGGTAGGAGCCCAACCCTGAACAAAGGAAAGGGAGTTTCCCATGACAAGGCACAAAAATCCAAAGATGAGACTGAGAAACTGAACAGTCACTCAGAAAGAGGAGGAAGTTCCTGAGGAAGACAGGGTGGTGGAATAAGTTCTTCTAGAGGAAGACGAAGAAGCATAAGAGGAGAAGTAAGGTGTTATGCCTGTGGAAATATAGGGCACATGTCTTGGGAATGTCCAGAGAAAAATAAATAAGGAGGAGGTGAAGTTCACATTTTGGAAGAATATAGAAGGAATGTTGAAGCAGAAGGAGCAGAGGATAGAACATCCCTGATGTTGAGAAAGGTTATCTTAAAACCAGAGGTAGAAGTTGAAAATCTAGTGCAGAGGAACATTCTATTCAAGACAACATGCAGGACTAAAGACAGAGTATGCAAGGTGATAGTTGACAGTGGGAGCACTGATAACTTAGTATCCACAAATATGGTGTCAAAATTGGAGCTGGAGACAACTACACATCTGAAGCCATAAAAAGTCTCATGGTTGCAGAAAGGACACTAGGTAATGGTTACTAAACAATGCATTGTTAAATTTAAGATAGGAGGATATAGAGATGAAATTTTATATGATGTAATTCCCATGTATGTATGTCATATATTGTTGGGAAGACCATGGTAGTTTGATAGGAATGTCATTCATGATGGGAGGAAGAATACATACACCTTGGAGAAGAATGGTAGGACACACATGTTGATACCAATAGAAGAGAAGAAAGTGAAAGAGGAATCCATCACAAGCATACTTCTCATGAGCGGGAAGAAACTCCTGAAAGAAGTCAAGAAAGAATAGGAGATGCATTTTTTTGTGGTAAGGAAACCTAGAGTTATCCTTACAAGTACTTCGATGGATGATTTACCTAAAGAAGTTCAGGAATTGTTGGATAATTTTGCTGACACAGTGGTGGATGAGATTCCTAACTCATTGCCACTCATCAAAAGTATTAGCCATCATATTGATTTGATAACAGGAGAAAGTATACCAAACAAAGTAGCATAGAGACTGACACCTCGAGAGAATGAGGAGGTAAAGAACCAAGTCCAGGAATCGTTATACAAGGGTTTGGTCAGAGAGAGCTTGAGTCCATGTGCAGTGCCAACTATGTTGAGTCCAAAGAAGGATGGAGGATGGAGAATGTTTACAGACTCAAGAGACATTAACAATATCACCATTAGGTATAGATTCCATTTGCCAAGAATGGATGATTTAATGTACTGTTTAAATGGAGCAAATTTATTTTCTAAGATAGATTTGAAAAGTGGATATCACCAGATAATAATGAGAGAAGGTGATGAGTGGAAGACAACCTTTAAGACAAATGAAGATTTTTATGAGTGGCTTGTTATGCCATTTGTCTTAAAAAATTCCCCAAGTACTTTTATGAGGTTGATGAATGAAATACTAAAATATTTCAATGGAAAGTTTGTGGTTTTATATCTGGATGATATACTGGTATTTAGTAGGACTAAAGAGGATCATTTGAGACACCTGACACTAGTGATCAGGAGACTACAACAAGAGAAGTTGTTGATAAACCTGAAGAAGTCCTCTTTTATGAAGATATAACTCATTTACTTGGGTTTTGTTATCTCTTCAAATGAACTGAAGATGGATCCAGAGAAGGTGAAAGCAATCAAAGAATATCCATCACCAAGGAGTATGTTTGAGGTAAGAAGCTTCCAAGTATTAACAAGTTTCTATAGGAATTTCATCAGAGATTTCAATGGGATTTGTGCACCAATGATGGATGCAGTGAAGAAGAAGCACAAGTCTTTTAAATGGACATAGGAGGCCAAGAGGAGCTTCAATATACTGAAGGAGAAAATAACAAAATGACCAATTCTGGTTTTACCAAATTTTGGAAAGGCATTTCAAGTGAGATGTGATGCAAGTGGAGTTGCAATTGGAGCAGTTTTGAGCCAAGATAATAGGCATGTTGCCTATTTCAGTGAGAAGCTAAATGATACCAAGAGAAAATAATCCACATATGATAAGGCGTTTTATTCCATAATTCAATCCCTGGAGAAGTGGAGACACTACCTTGTTCCATAGGAATTTGTTCTGTATAGCGATAATCGGGCTTGACAATTCATAACCAGGCAGGAAAAATTGAATCAGAGGCATGCAAAGTGGATTGAGTTTATGCAAAATTTTACTTTTGTCATAGAATATATTGTTGGGAATGCTAACAAAGTTGTTGATGCATTAAGCATGAGATGTCTAATTCTGCAGGAGTTTCAGGTGAAGACCTTGGGGTTTGAACACCTTAAGGATATGTATTGTGATGATGTAGATTTCAAGGAAGCATATGAAGCATGTGAAAATACTGTGTTGAGAGACAGGAGACAGTGGACAGAGTATATGATTCAAGAGGGATTGTTGTTCAAGGGAAATCAGTTGTGCATACCAAAATTCTCAATGAGGGATAACCTTCTGAAGGAAAATAATAGTGGAGGATTGGCTGGACAGTTCAGCCATGATAAAACATTTGCACAATTGAGAAGTTCATACTATTGGCTAGGTATGAGAACATAAGTGATAAAAATTGTGAACAAATGTAGAATCTGCCAACATGCAAAGGGTAAAAGACAAAACAATGGGTTGTATGAACCATTTCCAATACTAGAGAGGCCTTGGGATGAAATAAACATGGATTTTGTGTTGGAACTGCCAAGAAAAAAAAAGGGATGTGATTCCATATTTGTGGTGGTGGATAGATTTTCAAAAATGGCACACTTTATCCCATGCCAGAAGACTAGTGATGCAACACATGTTGCAAATCTATTTTTCAACAAACTTGTGAGACTTCACGAACTACCGAGGAGCATCGTCTCAGACAAAGACACTAAATTTGTTGGTCATTCTTGGAGAACACTATGGAAGAAGTTGGGGGATAGATTTTTACTTCACTCAACTTACCACCCTCAGACAGATGGACAGACTGAGGTGGTAAACAAAAGTTTGTGAAAATTATTGAGGAGTCTAGTCATTGAGCATCATAATCAGTGGGATTAGATTATGCCACAAGTAGAATTTGCATACAATGACTCACCAAATAGGAGCACTAGAAAGAGCCCATTCCAAATATTGTATGGAATGAAACCAAGGGGAGTATCTAAGTTGAGAGACTTGGAACATAGTGAGATCAGAAGTGTTGGAGCAGAAGATTTTGCTGCAAAAATGCAGAAACTCCATAGCCATATCATAGGACAGTTGCAGAGATCTAGCCAAGAGTACAAGCATAGAGTTGATCAACATCGCAGAGAGATTTAATTTGAAGTAGGAGATCATGTTTTGACACATATCAGGAAACAAAGGTTCCCTAGGGGAACATATAACAAGTTAAAGATGAAGAAGATAGGACCATGTAAGATCTTAAGGAAGTTTGATGCAAATGCCTATGAGATTGAGCTGCCAGATGATGTGGGCATATCACCCATATTCAATGTTTCAGAGCTATATCCTTATAGGAAAGATGACATAGAGGGATCAACATATCAAGAGAGGATTCAGTGGGAGAAACAAATGTTTATAGTAGGAAAAACACAGATGGAGAAGATCGTTGATCAGAGGATTAAAAAGAAGACCAAGAGGAAGACCTGTTTTGAATATCTTGCCAAGTGGAAGGGACACCCAATAGAAAATGCCAAATGGGAAAATGAAGTTGATATCCAAAAGCATGGAAATTCGGTGCAAGAGCTCATAAACATGAGTCCATGAAATTTTGTCTAGGGGTGTATGATGCAGGACCATTGTCAGCGAGCATGCATGGCAGGACAACTCAACACCTTGGAATCCTTTCAGAATCTTAAAAGTTGGCATTCACTGCGAATATTTTGGAGCTGATTGAAAACTAGAAGAAGATAAAACACTTGAAATTTGAATGATCACAAGTGATTTGGGATTTTCACTCCTAGTGATGCAGACCTCGTTCCGTCCTGGGGTTGCGTGACCTCTCGGTCTCTGGATCTTTCCTTCTTTTGAGTTAGATTAGCTCTTCAGGCTCCTAATCAAACCCAAAAAAAATATACATAGGTCCCTTTTTCCTCTTTAGGCGCAGGTCCTGTGAATACCTGCACCCTCTATCTACGTGCTCTGGCACTCTTCAATTTTCGGGCGCTAGCTCCTTTACACTAGCCCCTTCCTTCAATATGTCCCTGGGATATAACCTTGTGGAACTATGTGATTATGGGCATGGGAAAGAGTGGTTTAGACCAACCCACTTTTCACTGTACAATTCACCTCCAACTTCCACATATCCCTTCATCGAAACAATGGTTGAAATTGCAGCCCGCTCAAGAAATATTATCTTCCGAGCTTGTCATGGCCCCACAATTCCTCCCCACCATCGATATTCAAACTCTCAACACTACTTCTCAATAAATGATTGTTATCGAATATTTACCTGTCTCTGGACCACTCTCCAATCAATGACCTCTTCTCCCTTCACGCATGATCTGGGACCTTTGTGATCTGTCGCCATGTAACTCCCCTCTAAATCAACAGATGTCGTCGATTCCATATTTCTGTACTTCAGGAGTTTTGACTCTCAAACTTTCTCTTCCTCCTTATAGAAATCTTCCGAACTGGAA
This sequence comes from Picea sitchensis, assembly GCA_010110895.2. NCBI lineage: Eukaryota > Viridiplantae > Streptophyta > Pinopsida > Pinales > Pinaceae > Picea > Picea sitchensis. The sequence continues at coordinate 49,825 of SNQJ01S0037767.1, forward strand.
TATTTGTTGCCACCTGTCCCCTTGGACCCATGGCTAGGATTCCCTCTCTGAATTCGGCCTTCGAGGATCTTGATTCTGAAATTCTCACCTCTTTTGACTGGGTATCTAATGGAGTGGAAGATCTACTGATGCGTGTCTCCCCAATCAACAACTATTCTCCCTCTTCAGGACTTTGGCCTCCTCAATCCGATCAACGGTCCTTCCGACCCCTCCTTGATCAATGATCGATATCTTCTCTAGGTATTTGAACCTTTCCTTCCAACTCTTTCCTCCAAAGTCCTAGATCCAGTGTTGCGTGTCCTCCTTCGCATCGATGACTATCGTCATTTTCGAGACTTCGGTCTTCGATGATTTCAAATCTCAACAACCACAAATCTCTGAAGTGAAATCTTCTAGAGTGTTGGATCTTTTGACACCTGTCCTCTCTTGATCCAACGAATATTCAATGGATGTCTAACAGAGTGAATATTCATCCTCCGCGTGTCCCTTCATATATCAATGATCCATGTGCTCCTTGTGAGATCAATGACCCTTAACCACTTTGGCCTTCGACGCTTCAGAACTTTCCGAAACTTCTTTCTATAAAAACCCCGTAGTGGAATCCTTTGAAGTCCACGATCTGGTGACACCTGTCCTCTTCTAGATCGATGACTATCATTCTCTTCAACTGTTTAGGATTCAACAATGTCAAACCTTTCTCCTTTGCATTCTCCTAGAGTGACTTCACCTAGAATTCATGATCTCTCACCCCGTTCCCTCCTGTATCTAATGGTCCATATTATCTTTAGGTCTTTAGGTATTCGGCTCTTCGACTCTCTGATGCTTCGGGCTCTGGGAGTCTCAAACGCCTATGCATTAATTTCTCCTAGAGTGATTTCACCCAGAGACTCAGATTTGATGACAACTATCCCCTTGCAGATCAACAACACTTGGCTCTTTGGCTATTCGGGGTTCGCGTGTTTCAACATTCCATCCCCCAAATTTCTCTTGATCTTACAATTCACTGACACGTTTTCCTCAGAATATGATAGTTTATATTCCCTCCAACTCTTTGGGTCTTCAGGCTTTAGAAGTTTCAAAATTCTATGCCCTCGTTTCTCCTGGAGTGTTTCCACTCGAAATTGATGGATTTATGCCACGTATCCTCCCAGATGATGGTCAGTCCAAAGTGACTTCGAGAATTTTAGCAAGTCCTCCCTCCATGTGTGTGTGTGCACAGTGTTAATTCTCGTGCACCTCCATTTGGATCCAATGATTTTTGATCCTCTGTGTTCGATCCAACGGATGGGATATGTTCTTCTCCTTTGCTCTTCTCCTATTCATTGGACATTGATCTAACGATCCAGGATCCTCCCCACAACTGATCAGATGGTTGTTTTCTCTCCTCCTGCTGAGCTTTTGATTTCTTCTGACTTGGAATATCTCATCTTTCTTCAAAGGTTTTCGGTCTTCTAACTTTATCCCATGAACCCAACTATCTTGGGTCTTGCTTACGCTCTTTCAAGCACTATCTCTTCTGAGCTTTTGGATTTAGAATAATTCCATCCCCTCTGCACCCTTTGCATTATATCTTATGATATTGTCCCCTTCGAAGGTTTTGATCTCCCATGCACTCCTTCAATCTCTGGGATTTCGTTAAAATCAGATATGAAGGATTTCTTCGCAAGAAAATCTTCTCTCCCTCCTGGTGTTATCCTTGCTTGATACACACCTTGCAGAGTTACATCTATAGAGTATTAAGTAACTCTGTTCTTCTCAAACGCAACACAGAGTTCTTCCTGTGCACACTTTCACTCACTCGATGCCCTATTGGGAGATATCTATAGAGTTCTCAGTAACTCTGCCTCTCTCTGAACTCGACAAAGAGTTATTCCTATGAACTCCTTACACTTTTTCTAATGAAGGTTCAATGGTATCCCTCCTGATATTTACTTGAGGTTAACTCACCTCTGTCAATGCACTCCTTGCAGACTGTGTGCACCCCTTGCACTTGGAAACTCTAAGATGAGAAACAGTTGAAACTCATACAATACTTCACCCATTCATACATTCAAACATGAATGACATATAAAAGAATAACAATGAATACAAATACATAAACACACCATATGCAGGAAAAACTACTTTTCTATTATATCTGTGTGTCTATATATATGTTTACAAAAACTGGACTGCAACAGAGTCCCAATTATCTCAAGCTCTCTCTCAAAACTATTCTACCTCCTAAGTCTCCTAAGACTCTCTACCCAAGATCTCTCTCTCAATTATCCTAATTACAAAAGAGGGCTCTATGAGCTTATCCTCTTCATCGCCTCAGTGCTATCACTGTCCCAGTTACGACACCATAATCCTACGGTTCATTCCATAAATGAATGTCCAAGCTTGACTACGATCTGGACCTGCTATAGGCAACCATTTAAGTCCACCCTATCCACTAATTGTACAAAGGTATGTCTTGGCTCCTACAACCTTACAACATGAAAATATGTATTGAATCATATTTCAAATTTTTAAAATGGGAGGACCGATGCCTCTCCCTTTCTCCATTATGTGTCTGTGTGTTGGCGTGCTGGTGCATTTGCTAAGGTGGAGCGATCCTCTTGCATCACACTCCACTGTTAGGAAAAACATGAGCTACTGTTCATGATTTCCTCTTCTCTAGTGTTGAAATCCTCCTGGACCCCAAACTCTTCCTTGGATTTGTCTTCTTGCTCCTCTGCCTTGCTACTGCTGCTACTACTACATCATATTATTCTTCTTTCTAGATGCTATGGAAGGCTCTCCTATGCTCAGATTCCATTTGTTTACTTGTTATGCTGACCTCAACATAAGCTTCTTGATCTCCTCTATCACCCTGTCCAACTGCTCTAGTGGTTGGTTCTCCTTATGCAGTCTTCTCGGTTGCAACTCTTCCTTATCAGTGGGTAGATCAACTTGATCCCCCTTGAAAATTTCCCCATCTCTTGTGCCCTTATCTTTCCACCCTACTGCAAAATTCAATTCTGCAGTCCCATCGCTAAGATGATACTTAGTTTCTCCTTCTGATAGCTTTGCTTCTACCAGTTCTCCTGCTGCTATATCTCCAACTCCCTCCAACTATTCCTCAGGATGGTATGCTTCTCCATCTTCATCCAACTTGACTTTTCGGATGTGAAATATTTTCACCATTACCCTTCTCTCTAAGGATTCTAATTATTGATACATATCAAAAAAATCCATGTTGTTTGTTTCCTCTGCTGCTGCAGGCTCCAGTGTTGCATTCATCTCTATTTCAGCTTCCTAGCTGAAAAATTTGGGCCATTCTTCTTAATGCTCCTCCCCTTCTGCTGGGGTAGACATCAATGTATTCTCCAATTCTTCGTCTTCTCCTTCAGCAACTTCTTATATATTCTCTCTCATCATGACAATCACCTCTAGTTGTCCTTCTTCTGTTGTTTCATATGAAACACACTCTCTAGCCTCGACTGGGCTATTTGGTAGGAATATCCGAATTCCCCCAATGATCAAAAATCTCCTCTCATCCTACTCTTGGATGGTCAGAGTGTTTAACTTCTCATCGTATTCATTCACATGGTCTGCAAATCCACATGAATCTTCATCTATCACAACTCCTTACTGACATGAACTCACTTTTGAGCTCCTGAGACTTTTAGATAGTCTCGTTTCTTCCCCCCTGCCCACCTGGAAATTTGGGATTTATATTTTCCCCACTTGGAATTCTATGAGATCAACCGATCATGTCTCATTACCCACCTGGCAATTTGAAATTTCAGCACTGCTATTATAACCCTAAATTGCACCACACATGCTTACCTGGCATCATGCCATCTCATATACTTTCTTTACCAAAGAAGTGCTGAACAAATCTTTGAAAATCCTCTTTTATAAAGGCCCACGCACCCTACTCCATTACTGCACGTGTGTACACGCGGGCTATTTTGGGTCAGCCAACATGTACACGCGTGCAGTAATGGAGTAGGGCGCATGGGCCTTTATAACAGAGGATTTTCAAAGAGTTGTTCAGCAGTGTTTTGGCAAAGAAAGGATATGAGATGCCCTGATGCCAGGTAAGCATGTGTGGTGCCCACGTGCCCTACTCCATTACTGCATGCGTGTACATGTTGGTTGACCCAAAACAGCCCGCGTGTACATACGTGCAGTAATGGAGTAGGGCGCATGGACCTTTATAAAAGAGTATTTTCAAAGAGTTGTTCAGCAGTTCTTTGGCAAAGAAAGGATATGAGATGGCCTAATGCCAGGTAAGCATGTGTGGTGCAATTTAGGGTTATAAAAATTGTTCCTCTAGCAGCATACGAGACCTCCAATTGATCTATTTCCATTGCCCACCTGGCAACCTGAAAGTCCAATTCTACTCACCTAGCAGTATGAATTTCCACTGTTGTCCTCCTAAAAGTCTATGAGATCCTCCAATGATCTCATTTAATTGCACACCTAGAAATATGAAAATCCATCTCTTCTCTCCTAGCAGTTTATGATATCTTTATCTGATCTCACCTCCTCCTCGTCACTGAGGTGTCTCCCAATTTCTGGTTCACAGACATAAACCACTTCTTCCTCTGTGTCAATAAGGTTTTTGACATATCTCAACCACCTCTTTAACAACGTTTGTTGTCCTATAACCAACAATCTCTTGACTGAGCACTTCACCTTCTTCTTCATGTGCCACTCATACACACAATACACTTTACCATCTCACTACATTTTTAATGTCAACTTCTCCATCCTTGCTCTTATCTCACCAAGCTCCAAATCCATCTCTGGATTTCTCTTCTTCTTGCGGTCTTCTCTTCGACCACGCCCATGGCCTTCAGTATCCATTTTCACCTTCTACATGCCCTCTTGGAAAGCCTATGGATCACTCTACATATGAGAGCATCCCCATCTTCTCTTACAACTCACCTAGTTGTTTAATTTTTTGTTGTTTCCATGCATGTGCAACAACCTTCTTACAAAGAATCAACACTTTGTCTTCCTTTCACCTGTTTTCTATAGGCAAAATTTTGTTTGTGATACCACCTAATGTTATCAGGTCATCTCCTTTCACCGTCTCACCCTTTGCCTATTGCCTACAAAAAAAATTCGACCTCCCCCTCTTTCTCTTTCACCTGAAATGTATAGAAGAAAATCAACTCTGACCACCTGATGTAGACCCCCTTCCCCCCTGGGGCTGTGTGTCCTCCCGGTCTTTGGATATTTCCTTCTTCTGAGTCAGATCAACTCTTTAGGCTCCTAATCGACCCCAAAACAAATATACATAGGTCCCTTTTTCCTCTTTAGGCACAAGTCCTGTGAATACCCACACCCTCTGTCTGCGCACTCTGGTGCTCTTCAATTTTCGGGCGCTAGATCCTTTATACTAGCCCCTTCCTTCAATATGTCCCTAGGCTATAACCTTGTGGAACTATGTGATTCTGGGTGAGGGAAAGAGTGGTTTATACCAACCCACTTTTCTCCCCGCAATTCACCTCCAGCTGCCACATATCCCTTCATCGAAATAGTGGTGAAATTGCGGCCCACTCAAGAAATATTATCTTCTGAGCTTGTCCTAGCCCCGCAATTCTTCCCCACTCTCAATATTCAACCTCTCGATGCTACTTCTCGATCAACAACTTTTATCGAATATTTACTTGTCTCTGGACAACTATCCAATCAATGACCTCTTCTCACTTCATGCATGATCTTGAACCTTCGTGATTTTTTTCCATGTAGCTCCCCTCTAAACCAATGACTGTCGTTGATTCCATATTTCCGACCTTACTCTCAAACCTTTGCTTCCTCCGTATGGAAATATTCCGGAGTGGAAGATCTATTTCCACCTGTCCCCATGAACCTACAACTAGGTTTCCCTTCGTGAATCCAGCCTTCAGGGACCTCGATTCTCAAATTCTCGCCTCTGTTGACTGGGTATCTCATAGACTAGAAGATATGTTAATGCATGTCTCCCCAATCAAAAGCTATGCTCCCTCTTCGGAACTTTGGCCTCCTCAATCCGATCGATGATCCTTTTGCCCCTCCTCGATCAACGATCAAGATCTTTTGTGGGTCTTCGGACCTGTCCTACCTCTTCTTTCCTCCAGATTTCTATATCTGGTGCCACGTGTCCTCCTTTGCATCGATGATTGTCATTTTTGGCACTTTGGCCTTCGACGATTTCAAACCTCAACAACCAAAAATATCTGAAGAGAAATATTTCGGAGTGTTGGATATTCTGACACCTATCCTCTCTTGATCCAATGACTGTTCAATTTCTATCTAATAGAGTGAATCTCCATCCTCCATGTGTCCCTTCACAGATCAAATATCCATGTGCTCCTTGTGGGACCAACGAACCTTAACCACTTCGGCCTTCGATGCTTTGGAACTTTCCAAAACTTATTTCCATATAAACCTCGGAGTAGAATCCTCTGATGTCCACGATATGGTGACACTTGTCCCCCTCCAGATCAACAACTATCATTCACTTCATTTGTTCGAGCTTTGGCGATGTCAAACCTTTCTCCTTCACGTTCTCCCAGATTGAATTCACCCGAAATTCATGATCTCTTGCCATGTGCCCTCCTGGATCTAATGGTCCAGATTATCTTCAGGTCTTTGGGTCTTCAACTCTCCAATGCTTTAGCTCTTCATCTCTATGACACTTAGGGATTCTCAAACTCCTATGCATTCATTTCTCTAGGAGTGCTTTCACCCGGAGACTCAGATCTGCTGACAACTGTCGCCTCGCAGATCAACAACCCTTGGTTCTTTGACTATTCAAAGTTCAGGTATTTCAACATTCCATCCCCCATATTTATCTTGATATTATGATTTGCTGACACATGTGTTGAAATTACTGATACAACTGAGAGGGGGGGCTGAATCAGTTGTATTTGAGCTTAAACAATTTTAAGTCTATTAAAACATTCTTAAAATTTCTTCAAGTGATCATCAACGTTATACAACATATGGACAGTAAAAGTAAAAAGCATCAATCACACATAAGGTATACATAGAGACAGATTTTCATGAGGAAACCCATAAAGGGAAAAAACCTCTTCTTCTTCGAAATGATAGGCAGTCTTTTAAGTTATGTACATCATCTTTAATTGAGCACCAAATCAATGTGAGGCTGCTACCTCTGTTTTACAAGCTGCAATTTGTTTGAGAGCACCAACTCTCTGGTTTCTCTAGCACCCACTAGAAGGGAGCACTGACTCCCTGGTTTCTCTAGAACCCACTAGAAGGAAGCACCAACTCCCTATATGTTCCAACACCAACTAGATGGAAGCACCAACTTCCAGTTACACAAGCTCCAACCTGTATAACAGAGAACAATTGTTCTCCCTTGCACCACCCTGCCACCCTGGTTTCTCTGGCTGCAACCAGATGGAAGCTACAACTTATTGTGTTCAAGCTCCCACTTGAACCTCTGAGGACAACAGTCCTCCCAAGCACCTCCCAACCTCCCTAAAACATAAATGAACATATAAAAATTCAACTACACAGATACATCAATTCTTACCAATATTTCTTTGTTCTGTACATTTGGTCATCTTCTGACTGTTCTACAATTCATTTCTTCCTCTGTCTGTTCAGCAGGTCTGCTCTGCATCAACCTCTTCTATAATTCTATTTAGCTTCAAGTTTTCTGTTATTTTGCTCTGCGTTTCATCTCACACTGTTCATCTTCTCCATCTCCCCCTGCATATTCTACAATTTTTCTTTTCTCACAGTTTCATTCGTTTTTCATATAGAACGACCAACCATACACAGTCTGTCTCATTTTCTTATATACACGCCTCAATGACGGTTCCACTTCATATTATCTTATCTAAATGAAAGACAACTATCCAAGCAACTGAAACGCCAACTGATTGGTGATCATGAGTCCGTTTCACTAACATACTTGTAACTGAAGAGTTAACTGTGAGAGAGTACAGTAACCCTTCGATCATATTCCCATTTATCTATGCCATTGGATTAACTTTATTGTCATTGCCTCTAAATCGGGTTTCAACATTTCGGCAATACTGTGCTAAGTGTCTCGACACTTCATTTTGCGATCTCCAAAGTCCCGATACAAGACTTTTCTTCACTATCTCCTTCCTCCATCTCTCGCTGATGTGACCAAGGGCCGTGACCACAGCCTTATTCAACAACTGCATTTGGTAATTTCGCATTTCGGTACTTCGACATTTCGGGACTCCTGATGTTGAGAGTCTCTAACTTCTCCATCTCTCGGTAACCAAATTCCTGATCTCTAATACATCGAAGAGGGATTCGGATCAATGGTCCACGATCTCTTCAAACCAACGGCTTAGATCAATTCACAATTTCTCATATCAGGAATTCGACATTCCTGTGGTGAATGTGTTATTGTCACTTCAAAGTCTCGATCTACGAAACTTCGAAATGGAGTCAGATCAACGGTCCTGATCAACACTTGATCTGATGGTTCAGATCATTTCGCAATTTTGTATATCGTGATTTCACAATTCTTGATGTTAATATTCTTTGACCTCTCCAACACTCGATCCTCGAAACCCTGAAAGGGACTTGGATCAATGGTCCAGATTCTATCTTGATTCAATGGATGCGATTGAATCGCAATTTCGCATATCGCGAAATCGACATTCTTGTTGAATTGTTTACTTGCCACTCCAAGTTGCGATCCCCGAAACTCCGATATGGAGTTAGATCAACGGTCCAGAGCTGAGCTTGATTCTACGACTACGATTGAATCGCAATTTCGCATATCGCAAAATCAACATTCTTGTTGTATTGTTTACTTGCCACTCCATGTTGCGATCCCCGAAACTCTGACACGGACTGGAATCAACGGTCTAGATCAAAGCTTGATCTAACGGCTCAGATTACATCGTGATTTCGCATATCGTGATATTGGGATTCCTGATGTTAATAATCTTTGACATGTCCAACTCTCGATCCCCAAAACTCCGACATGGATTGGAATCAATGGTCTCGATCAAACCTTGATCTGACGGCTCAGATTACATCGCGATTTTTCATATCGTGATTACGCCCGCTTCTCCTTGTTCCTTAAAGGACGTGTGGGTTCTTCTTGATCCAACGATGGTCGGATCCTGTTCTTGAATCTGACGGCTGAGATCTGTCCTTCGATCAATGTTGCATTGCCTTCGATCATTCGTTGCCTTTGATCATTCACCTTCGATCATTCGACCTTCCTGAACTTATCTTATGTTTGCCTGTCGATTACAAACTTCCTGTACTCATGCCATCTTCACTATTGTTCTTTCCATCAATGACAAGCATTCACTGTCTGTTAAATATTTGCCAACAACATGTTCCTCTGAATCTTCTAGTTCATATTCCCTCTGGCTCTTCGGCTCTTCAGGTTTCAGAAGTTTCAAATTTTTTTGTGCCTGTTTCTCCTGGAGCGTTTCCACCTGAAATTGATGGATTTCCGCAACGTGTCCTTCGAGATGATGGACAGTCCCAAGTGACTTCGGGACTTCGGGACTTTTATCAAGCATGCTCTCCATGTGTGTGTGTGCATAGTGTTAATGCTCATGCACCTGCATCCAGATCCAACGATTGTTGATCCTTTGCATTCGATCCAACAGATGCAATATGTTCTTCTCCTATGCACTTCTCCTATTCACTAGATGTTGATATAACGGTCAAGGATCCTCCCCACAACCGATCAGATGGCTGGTGTCGCTCCTCCTCCTGAGATTTTGATTTCTTCTTGCTTGGAATATTTCATCTGTTTTCAAAAATTTTCGGCCTTTGAACTTTCTCCCGCAAACCCAACTATCTTGGGTCTCGCTTACGCTCTTTCAAGTGCTATCTCTTATGAGATTTTGGACTTAGAATAAGTCTGTCCCCCATACAATATTTTCATTATCTCTTGTAACAATGTCCCCTTAGAATTTTTCAATCTCCCACGCACTCCTTGCATTTATGGGATTTCGTTAAACTCAAATCCGAAGGATTTATTGGAAATAAACTCTTCTCTCCCTCCTGGAATTCTCCTTGTTCGATACACACCTTGCAGAGCTGCTTCTACAAAGTATTCAATAACTATGTTCTTCCCGAACTCAACACAAATTTATTCCTGTGCACACTTGCACTCGCTTGGCAGACCTCTACAGATTTCTCAGTAACTCTACTTCTCTCTCAACTTGACAAAGAGTTCTTCCTATGAACTCCTTACACTTTTGCTGATGAAGGTTCAACAATATCCCTTCTAAGATTTCCTTGAGGTTAACTCACATCCTTCAACACACTCCTTACAGACTATGTGCACTCCTTGCACTCGAAAACTCTAAGAAGAGAAACAATTGGAACTCATAGAATAATTCACCCATTCATACATTTAAACATGAATGACATATAAAATCATAACAATGAATACAAACACATAAACACACCATATGCAAGAAAAATGGATTTTTTATTATCTATGTGTGTCTATACATATGTTTACAAAAACTGGACTGCAATAGAGTCCTAGTTCTATCAAGCTTTCTCTCATAACTATTCTACCTCCTAAGTCTCCTAAGACTCTCTACCCAAGATCTCTCTCTCAATTCTCCTAATTAGAAAAGAGGGCTCTACGAGCTTATCCTCTTCACCAACTTAGTGTTATCACTGTCTCAATTACGACACTATACTCCTACGACTCATTCCATAAATGAACGTCCAGACATGACTACAATATGGACCTGCTATAGGCAACCATTTAAGGAAACCCTATCAACTACTTGTACAAATGTATGCCCTGGCTCTTACATCCTTACAACATGAAAATTCATATTGAAAAATATTTCAAATTTTTAAAAATGGGAGGATCGATGCATCTCCCTTTCTCCATTATGTGTCTGTGTGTTGGCGCATTTGTTGAGATGGATAGATGATCATGCACCATACTCCACTGGTAGGAAAAAAATGAGCTCCTGCTCATGATTTCATCTTCTCTGTTGTTGAAATCCTCTTGGATCCCAAAGTCTTCCTTGGAGTTGTCTTCTTGCTCCTTTGCCTTGTTGTTGTTGTTGATGCCGCATCTTCTTCTTCTTATTTCTGGATCCTATGGTGGGCTCTCCTCTGCTTAGCTTCCCTTTGTTGACTTCTTCTTTTGACCTCAACATCAACTTCCTGATCTCCTCTATCACCCTGTCCAGCTGCTCCAGTGGCTAGTTCTCCTTATGCAGTCTTCTCGACTACAACTCTTCCTTATCAGTGGGTAGATCAAATTGATTCCCCTTGCAACTTTTCCCATATCTTGTGGCCTTATCTTTCCACCCTTATAAAAACTTCAGTTTTGCAGTCCCATTGTTGATTTGTTTCTCAGTTTCTCCTTCTGAAAACTTTTCCTCTGCCATTTCTCATACTGGTATATCTCTAGCTCCCTCTAGTCGTTCCTCAGGATGGTATGCTTCTCCATATTCTTCCAACTTGACTTGTTAGATGTGAAAGCTTTGCACCATTACCCTTCTCTCTAGGGCTTCCAATTCTTCATACAGATCAACAAATTCCATGTTGTTTATTTCCTCTGCTGCTGCAGGCTCCAATGTTGCAATCATCTCTGTTTCAGCTTCCTGGCTGAAAAATTTAGGACATTCTTTTGAATGGTCCTCCCCTTCTGCTGGGGTAGAAAAAATTGTCTTCTCCATTTCTTCCTCTTCTCCTTGGGAAGCTTCTGATATCTTCTCTCTCATCATGACAGTCACCACTAGCTATCCTTATTATGTTGTTACATCTACAACACATTCTTTGGCCTCGATTGGGTTGTTTAGTAGGAATATATGAATTCCCCCAATGATCAGAATGCTCCTCTGATCCTCCTCTTGGATGGTGAGAGTGTTTAAATTATCATCATATTCATTCACATGGTCTGCAAATCCACATGAATCCTCATCTATCAAGACTCCTTGATGACATGAACTCACTCTTGAGCTCTTGAGACTTTCAGACAGTCTCGTTTCTTTCCTCGTGCCCATATGGAAATTTGGGATTTCTCTTATCCCCACCTGGAAGTCTATGAGATGAACCAATCCCATCTCATTACCTACCTATAAATTTTAACTTTCAACATTTCTCCTATGGAATCATATGAGACCTCCACCTGATCTATTTCCATTTCCCACCTGGCAACTTGAAAGTCCAATTTTTCCCACCTAGAAGTATGAATTTCCACCGTTGTCTTCCTAATAGTCTATGAGATCCTCGAATGATCCCATTTCATTTCCCATCTAGAAATATGAAAATGCATCTCTACTCTCTTAGTAGTTTATGAGAAATTTATCTGATCTCACCTCCTCCTCATGACTGAGGTGTCTCTCAATTTCTGGTTCACAGATGTAAACCACTTTTTCCTCAGTGTCACTGAGGTTTTCAACATAGCCCAACCACCTCTTTAACATATTTTTTTGTCCTCTGGACAATAATATATTGACTGAGCACTTCACCTTCTTCTTCATGGGCCACTCATACACCCAATGCGCTTTAGCATCTCGCTGCATTTTTAATTTCACCTGCTCCATCCTTGTTCTTATCTCACTAAGCTCTAGATCCATATCTGGATTGCTCTTCTTCTTGTGGTCTTATCTTCGACCATGCCCATGGCCTTAAGTAGCCATTTTCAACTTCTACCTTCCCTCATGGAAATCCTATGGATCACTCTACATCTGAGAGCATCCCCATCTTATCTTACAACTCACCTAGTTGTTTAACTTTTTGTTGTTTCCATGCGTGTGCAACAACCTTCTTACAGAACATAAAAAATCTACCTTCCTTTCACCTGTTGTCTACAGGTAATCTCTTGTTTTTTATACCACCTGATGTTATCATGTCATCTCCTTTGACCATCTCTCCCTTTGCCTATTGCCTTTAAACAAAATTTGGCCTTCTCCTCTTTCTCTTTTTCCTGAAATCTACAGGCGAAAATCATCTCTGATACCACCTCATGCAGACCCTCTTCCCTCCTAGGTCTATGTGACCTCCCAATCTCTGGATATTTCCTTCTTCTTAGTCATATCGACTCTTCAGGCTCCTAATCGAACCCAAAAAAAATATACACAAGTGCCTTTTTCCTCTTTAGGCACAGGTCATGTGAATACTCACACCCTTTATCTACGTGCTCTGGTGCTCTTCAATTTTCGGGCGCTAGCTCCTTTACACTAGCCCCTTCCTCCAATATATCCTTGGGCTATAACCTTGTGAAACTATATGATTGCAGGTGTGGGAAAGAGTGGTTTTGACCAACCCACTTTTCTCCCTGCAATTCACCTCCATCTTCCATGTATCCCTTCATCGAAACAATGGTTGAAATTGCGGCCTGCTCAAGAAATATTATCTTCCAAACTTGTCTTTTCCGCACAATTCTTCCCCACTGTTGATCTTCAAACTCTAGGTGCTACTTCTTGATCAATGGCTATTATCGAATATTTACATGTCTCTGGATAACTGTCCAATCAGTGACCTCTTCTCACTTCACGCACGATCTCGGACCTTCGTGATCTGTCGCCATGTAACTCCCCTCTAAATGAACAATTGTCGTTGATTATGGCTTTTCAGACTTCAAGATTTTTGACTCTCAAACCTTTGCTTCCTCCGTATGGAAATCTTTCGGAGTGGAAGATCCGTTGCCACCTATCCCCCTGAACCTATGTCTAGGATTCCCTCCTTGAATCTGGCCTTCGAGGATCTCAATTCTCAAATTCTCTCCTCTATTGACTGGGTATCTCAGAGAGTGGAATATTTGTTGATGCGTTTCTCTCCAATCAACAACTATGCTCCTGCTTCGAGAGTTTAGCCTCCTCAATCCGATTGATATTCCTTCCACCCCCTCCTTGATCAACAATTGAGATCTTCTCTAGGTATTTGGACCTGTACTTCATCCACTTTCCTTTGAAGTCCTATATCTGGCACCACATGTCCTCCTTCGCATTGATGACACTCGTCGTTTTTTGGACTTCGGCCTTCGACGATTTCAAACCTCAAAAACCACAAATCTTCGAATTGAAATATTTTGGAGTGATGGATATTATGACACATGTCCTCTCTTGATCCAATGACTATTCAATGGCTATCTCATGAAGTGAATATATATCCTCCACGTGTCCCTTCACATAACAATGATCTGTGTGTTTCTTGTGGGATCAACGACCCTTAACCACTTCAGCCTTAGGCCCTTCAGAACTTTCCGAAACTTCTTTCCATAAAAACCCTAGAGTGGAATACTTCGAAGTCCACGATCTGGTGAAACATGTCCTCTTTCAGATCGACAACTATCATTCTCTTTGGTTGTTCGGGATTCGGTTATGTCAAACCTTTCTCCTCCATGTTCTTCTAGAGTGAATTCACCTAAAATTCATGATCTGTCGCCACGTGCCCTCCTAGATATAACAGTCCGGATTTTCTTCAGGTCTTCGGGTCTTCGGCTCTCTGATGCTTAGACTCTTCATATCTCTGGTGCTTTGGGCTTCGGGAGTCTCAAACTCCTATGCATTCATTTCTCCCGAAGTGCTTTCACCCGAAGACTTAGATCTGTTGAAAACTGTCCCCTCGCAGATCGACAACCCTCGACTCTTCGGCTATTCGGGGTTTGGGTGTTTCAACATTCCATCCCCCATATTTCTCTTGATATTATGATTCGCTAACACGTGTTCCTATGAATTTCACAGTTCATATTCCCTCTGGCTCTTTGGCTCTTCGGGATTTAGAAGTTTCAAAATTCTATGCGCTCATTTCTCCCATAGTGTTTCCACCCAAAATTGATGGATTCCCACCACACGTCCTCCCAGATGATGGATGGTCCCAATTGTCTTCAAGACCTTGGGAATTTTAGCAAGTCTTCTCTCCATGTGTGTGTGCACAATGTTAAGGCTCATGCAACTTCATTTGGATCAAACGATTGTTGATCCTCTGTGTTCGATCCAATAGATGGGATCTGTTCTTCTCCTCTATGCTTCTCTTGTTAGTTGGATGTTGATCTAACGGTCCAGGATCCTCCCCATAATCGATCATATGGTTGTTGTCTCTCCTCCTCCTAATATTTTGATTTTTTCTGACTTGGAATATTTTGTCTGTGTTCAAAGTTTTTTGGCCTTCGAACTTTCTCCCATGAACCTGACTATCTTGGGTCTCTCTTAGACTCTTTCAAGAACTATCTCTTCTGACATTTTGGACTTAGAATAAGTTTTTCCCCTATGCACTCTTTGCGTTATCTCTTCTAAGATTGTCCCCTTCGAAGGTTTCAATCTCCCACACACTCCTTGCATTTTTGGGATTTCGTTAAACTCAGATCTGAAGGATTTCTTGGCAAGAAAATCTTCTCACCCTCCTAGTGTTCTCCTTGCTCGATACACACCTTGCAGAGCTTCTTCTACATAGTATTCAGTAAATTTGTTTTTCCGGAACTCAACACAGAGTACTTCCTTTGCACACTTGCACTCTCTCGATGCCCGCTTGGCAGAGCTCTACATAGTTCTCAGTAACTCTACTTCTCTCCAAACTCGACAAAGAGTTCTTCCTGTGCCCTCCTTACACTTCTATTGATAAAGGTTCAATGGTATCCCTCCTGAGCTTTCCTTGAGGTTAAATCACCTTTGTCAACGCACTCCTTGCGGACTTTTTGCACTCCTTGCACTCAGAAACTCTAAGACGAGAAACAATTGAAACTCATACAATACTTCACTCGTTCATACATTCAAACATTAATGACATATAAAAGCATAAAAATGAATACAAATACATAAACACACCATATGTAGAAAAAAATGATTTTCTATTATCTTTGTGTGTCTATATAGATGTTTACAAAAACTGGACTGCAAAAGAGTCCCAGTTCTCTCAATCTCTCTCTCAAAACTATTCTACCTCCTAAGTCTCCTAAGACTCTCTACCTAAGATCTCTCTCTCAATTCTC
Organism: Picea sitchensis; assembly: GCA_010110895.2. NCBI lineage: Eukaryota > Viridiplantae > Streptophyta > Pinopsida > Pinales > Pinaceae > Picea > Picea sitchensis. Next base: position 65,738 of record SNQJ01S0037767.1, read on the forward strand.
CTAATTAAAAAAGAGGGCTCTATGAGCTTATCCTCCTCACCGCCTTAGTGATATCATTGTCTCAGTTACGACACCATACTCCTATGGCTCATTCCATAAATGAACATCCAGACCTGANCAGGAAACCATTTAAGGAAAACCTATCCACTACCTGTACAAAGGTATGGCCTGGATCTTACAGCCTTACAACATAAAAATCCATATTGAATCATATTTCAATTGTTTTTAAATGGGAGGGTCGGTGCCAGTCCCTTTCTCCATTGCACGTCTGCGTGTTGGCATGTTGGTGCATTTGCTGAGGTGTAGTGATGCTCCTACATCACCTAGTCTTGAATGTAACTAAACTTAGGTAGCAATTAGGTTTTGTTTTTTGAGTAGATGAGTAGTCGGGGGGAACCCTAAGGACCCTCTGAGATAAATAGAGGTTTGGTACGCCCAAATAGGGCGTCTACGAGTTAGTAGGAAATTTCTGAGTTTTTAGTTGATGTTTGATCATAGCTATATCCATTTACTTTTGAATGAATATAATAGAGAAAAAATGATCCAATGCATGGTGTTGTTACTGTTCGCAATTCCCTGTAATTTTTGTTTTCATCAATGAATGACTTTCGTTACAAATATATGAAATTGTGAGATGTTTGCATAAGTTCCAATTGTATCTTTTCAATTGAGTTTGTGCAAGGTGTGCACACAGTCTGCAATGAGTACGTTGACATAATCTATTTTGATTTTGAAGCTCAGAAGAGATAACGCGAACTTTCCCTTTGCAAGGAGTGCAAAGTGACTGTTGCAAGGTGTGCACAGTTGTCCGCAAGAACCCAAAAATTGGGGAAGAATATTTTGGAAGGAGTGCATAGATCCAAAACTCGACTAAGTGTCGAAGTGACTCTCTAAGAAGTCAAAGGAGAAGAGGGAGGGAAATATCAGAAGAGATATCGGTTTTCAGAAGTACAGACAAGGTCCATGAGACAGATTCATAGGAGGAACAAAGGTCAAGGCCTTTGAATACTTATAAAATATTCTAATTTGGAGGAAGCCAGAAGCTCAGGAGGAGGACTGATAGTGGTCACTAAATCATAGCTCAGAGGAACAATAGTCGTCTGATCAAAGAAAGGTGCATGAGACTTAACTCTTTTCACACACAGGAGGGTGAATTCACCAAAGTTCCAAATTCCTGAACAAATTTGGGGTTGTCCATCGTCACGGAGGATAGGTGGTGGGAGATCCACAACTTCGAAAGTTCATGGAAAAAGAGGAGGTGAAATCACTGAAGCAGATCTCGACTATTCATCAAGAAGATAGTTGGAGAGTCGTTGATCTGGTTGAAGGGACCAAAATCCTGAAACAACGAGAGTTGTCTATTTGAAGGTGGACATGTGGCGACAGATCGTGAACTCCATAGAAATCACTTTGAAGGTTTCAGTTGAGAGTTGAAATTCCCAAATCCTGGAGAGCTAGATATCCGAAGTGAATCTTAACCGTTATATCTAGAGGGATACGTGGCGACGGTTCATGAACTCCATAGAAATCACTTAGAGAGTTTTCATTTGAGAGTTGAAATTCCCGAAGCCCGAAGAGCCGAAGAGAGGAAGTGAGCCTCAATCATCAGATATAGAGGAAAGGTGGTGTGAATATGTGGATTTTGGGTAAATACCTGAAGCAATTGTCAACCGTTGGATCGTCTGAAGTAAATCCCCATCGTCCGATTCAAGAGGACGCGTGGCAGAATCCTGTGTACTTCGAGGGGAGTAAAGTTTGAGACTTGAAAAATCCAAAGTCTGAAGACCCACAGGGATCACAACCATTGTTTAGAAGGGGATGCGTGGCAGACGATCCGTCATTGTAGAAGAAAGGAAAGTTTGAGATTTGAGAATTCCAAAGTTTGGAATTCTGAAACGACCACAACCATCAATCTGAGAGAGGTAGATATGAACTGTTGATTTCCAAGAGGTATATCTCAGTCGTCCATTTAGAATCACCGTCAATATCATGATATCGACGGTCACCTCACATTGCGGGAATAGAAGGTGCTCAAGATTTAAAAAGCTAAGGGCGGGTTACAAACAAGACCATGGTCTTTGTAAAAGGACATGTGGTGGCTCGAGGTGAGTTGCAAGGTGAAAAGTAGTTTGGTTCCGAACCTCTCTAGGGAACACCCACAATCACATGGTTATGTGAGTTCATCGCCCAAGTCCACATCAAGGAGGGGATTATCAAAAAAAGGAGCTAGTGCCCAAACTTTGAGACTTCACAAGAGTGAAGGGGAAGGTCGTGGGTGCCAGAAGACCTGTGCCAGAAAGCCGAAAGGGCCTTTGTTTAGATACATAATGAAACCATCAAGGTTTCGAAGGGACAATTTGGCTTGGAATTGAAGATCCTTAACCGGGAGGTCATGCAGCCCATAGGAGAGAAGGGGCTCTACATCAGGTGGTTTAGAAGAAGGAACATTATTCTCTCGATATATGTTGGGAGTGGTCCTGCTATTAGCCATAGACATAATTTTACTTTCAACATTTCTCGCCACCCTGAACACATTCTCCAATGGTTTGGGTTCCTAAAGGTGAACCTCATGTTGAATTTTATCCTTGAAAGTTCCTATGAATACATCAATCAAGTGATCATCTGGAATATCCGTTACATTTATATTGAATCTTTGGAAGTTCTCAACATGCTCTGCAACTGAACCCTTTTTCTTGAGATTTATAAATTGGCTGAATAAGGTATTGCTCCATATATCATCATAGTGTACTATCAATTCTTCCGTGAAAATTGTCCAAGTGACAAGTGATTTGTAAGAAAAAATCCATTGATACCACAAAAATGATTGGGTTCTAAATATAAAGACATAATTCATACCTTTTGTATGTGTGGCACATCATGTAGATCAAATAACTGCTCCATTTGGAGTATCCATGTAATTGTATCCTTTCCATCAAACTTATTCATATTGATCTTAGGAAAGTGGTTGGTATTCAACCCAAATTTGGAGTTTCTCCAGTTTTAATTCATCTTCCTTGTGTCCTCATCATGAATTTCATGGGATACATTATCACTTTCAAGTGGCCTCTCTATTAGCAACTTTTTCAATCCTTCCATGATCTACCTGTTTAAACCATCCATATTAGTATCCATTATCGTTTCCATATTCTCTTTAGTTGAATCCATCATCCCTTGTAGTTCATCCTTTTTTACTTCCTCTTTTGTAAATCATTTATGTCCTTGCACATTCCTTCACCTTCATCAAGAGTCCAAGTAGGATTTTTTGAAGGATTATTTGGTGTATAAGTTCCCTTTTTTGGTGGCATGTTGGCCAAGTATCACTGCAAGGTAGTAATGACTAAGTGTCTTAGGTATAGGTCCTCACATGTAAGGGAGTGTCAGGTGTTATATCTCTTTGATATACATGTGGGGTCTCCTCATATACACTAGGTACGTGGGAGCTCAATTTCCTATCTAATGTGCAAACATTCGAAAGGGGCCTTCCTATACTTTAGGTACGTCGAAGAACCACATTGTCCCATGGTTGTAGCATTGACCAGTAAGGACAAGTCATACATTTACATATGTTAGAACACGTCTGTACCTAAAAAAAACCCTAATTTTCTCTCAAATTTATGTGATCTCCTTTTAGCCCACTTTATTCTACGTTTTTAATCACCCGAATCATATCTTCTAGTCAAAATATATGCAATTTTACATAAACAAAAAAACACACCTTTAAAACCTTTATTTGGAGGTTGTTCTACTAGCCAACCTTTATTCTATTGTATATGTAAACTTTTGATCTGAAAATAGAAGGCTGACTTGTTATGCTATGCAAGCACCCTCTATTTCATTAAAATAAACTTTACAGGACCTTGCTTCATGTGTTAAAATATGCCAGATAAATTGTGTGCTAAGTTTTATGTATCTTCTTGTAAATGCTTATGTGTGAGCAAATTGTTCTTCTAAATGGTTAAATATGTGCTTTAAATGAAAACACAGCAACATAACTTGCATCAAATAAACCATCAAACTCGGAACCATCACAACATGATAAAGGAGTTCACCCCCCTCCGGGCTACATCTCCTTGAGCCTTCATAATGGACTTGGGTCTCTGGGATTAATTAGTCAAAAGTTATTTTACAAGCTACTTATCAACTCCAATGGAAAAACAGACTGCACCATTGAGATCAGAACACATAAAAACCCCAAAAATGACTAATAAAACTCTGAAAACGGATCATGGCTCATCCGGGCATGACCTCTTCTACATGTGGCCATAAGCTTCCCTGAGCTTCTCTTTGGAAAAAACACCTGTAAAAGTCCTCAACAGCCTCTGAAACCTATCCCAATGTGTTCATAGCATATCAATTAGCCAAAAATGAGTATTCAATCACAGAAAACAAACATAGGCTCACCAAACCATGTCCTTGATCAATGAGAGCTTCAAGCTCCCTGTAGCTTGCTGAAACTTCAATGGTGAAACACTTGCAGAAGAAGTCTTCAAATGGTCTTGAAAAAAACACCAATGGATCCAGCATGTCCAAAAACCCCTAGCTGGGATTTTACGGCACCTCAATCGGCCAAAAGATGAAGAAGTTAGGCCTCCTCCATTTTCCTCCTTCAAGCTTTCTAAAACTGGTTTGCCAAAACGCACCTCTGTGTGCATGAACCAAGAACATGCTCCAAAATGCGTGTTAAAACCTAGCCCCGTGCATAACCGAAAACCGGTCCAAACTGTAGGACAACTAGGGTGCCTCCAGCCCCTAACTGCCTAGNAACCAAGAACACGTTCCAAAATGCGCGTTAAAACCTAGCCCCGCGCATAACCGAAAACCGGTCCAAACTATAGGACGGTTAGGGTGCCTCCAGCCCCTAACTGCCTAGCACCTGGGCATATGGTCATATGACCGTGCGCAAATGTAGAAAGGGGCTAACCGTTTATAAAGCAAATAAAATAGTGACAAGTCGCGCCAATGGTATAACCGTCGGTCATATAAAATAACTGCGGGCTTAACCGAAATTCCAAACGAACTCCCGCACATACAACATATGTTATGGTCATATGTTATAGCATATAAAACCGTGGGCTGGGGCTAAGCCCCGGCCCGACCCCATGCCAACCATATAACAATGTAAATTTAAATAAATTTAAATCCATAACCATAACAAGAACCAAGGCGTGGTGTACTGGCAGGAGGACTTTGTTAAAGCTTGTATGGTGAGAGGAGGTCCGGGGGTCGAACCCCATGGCCTCCATAAATTTTAATTAACAAACCAAATAGACCAACACCGAGGTGCCACGTGGCAGCCCATGATTGGGCCACGTGGCACCATGCCATTTGCCCAAAATCTGCCACGTGTCGTCAACTGATTCGACCAACTACCAGCCAATCAAACTGCCACATAAAATTTTCCATGTCATCGTACGGTCTCCACGTCAACATGTATGGTCAAGCCACATCAGCATCCGTACGGATTGTACGGACTACCCAGTTAGCATCCCATTTTTTTTCCTGTTTGACTTTCCGAACAGATCACTATATCTTTCGCTCCCGATGTCTATTTGAGACGAAACAAATTGCGTTAGATTCGTGATGACGAGGGATACAAACCCATTTGTTTTTAGGCAATTCCGAGAACTTTGATTTTTGAGCTAAAATTTGACCCCTGGTCCAGATTTTGATCACACCTTCCCACTGAAAGGCTTTTGGACCCACAAAAGCTTATCTATCTGCTTTCAAGTTATATCAAAATCTTTTTGACAATCACCTGAATACTTTGACATGCCGTGCACTGCAACTGACTATGTCCTTCAACCACTGCTCTATGGCTGCTGCTGACCCACTGCTCTCTCTGTGCTTGGAAAATTGTCAACCTTCCCACTGAGAATCAAGTCCCTCTTTCGAACTCTTTGGCGTCAATGCAATCAGCTCTCCAATGGCTGCAAAAAATTTCCTGCGACATCTTGTCACAAGCCAAGAAAACCATCAATCTTGAAAACAAATTATACAAGACTGAAAAATGATGCCAACAAAGTGTTTTTCTTCAAACAAACTGTCGCATCTCGTAATTCATCAAAGCACATGGAGTTTTCCTACAACATGGTGTACTTTTCAAGTCAATAAACACCATCGACTAAACACAAGTCGAACAACACGATCGACACAACATAGTCGTCAGAAAATCATCAACACCAATCGAGACTCATTTGAAACATCTCGACCTTCCCAAACTGACAAGTCGACAAACATGATACATAATCAGGTAACAATCATGAATCAATCATGATGAACCATCACCAGGTTCACTGCTTACACATACACAAAAACAAATGCATGCGCATGACTCTTCAACTCTCCTTCCAGTACAAACATAAGTACATAACCCCGAAACATGTGGGTACATAAGGGTTGAAATGAAAAAGATAAATGGCTGCAACAAGTGAACATCATATCCATCTTTTACATCCTCCTGGCGACATTGTG
>SNQJ01S0037768.1:35905-53754 GCA_010110895.2 Picea sitchensis
ATGCTCATAACTTGGGAATTTCATTCATGTTCACCGTTTTCCCCCAAATTTGCCACATCACGAAATATGAAACCACGAATCTGCTCAATTTGTGTTGGCTCCTGGCCCATACAAGCTCAGTGTTGAACCTTGAGCACTAATACCATTCTGTAACGTTCCCCAGCTCCACCAAGGAACATTACTTATGGAAAAACACATAAAACGAAATTGCTTTTGCTAATCAAAATCTTGTAGCTTACCAACTATGATTTAAAAAACATATTCAAATAAATTTTGATACCCATAATTAAATGCATCTATAACAATTTAAATGACCATGATACAACTAATAACTCATTCACAACAACAATTAACCATCAACATATACAAAGTTAAGCACAACAATTAAATTCATGGAATAACTTGGCAAAATAGATAAACACTTCTCTTTTATAAAACGTTTGTGCAACTAGCTGCTTTGGAAGGATGTTCCACCCAACCATAGACTTTTTGTTCCAAATCTCAACAGTAAGTCACCCCTGAACTGGGGCTGGGAATTCACAAAAGAAGGGTGCTTCTTACAGTCCCTCACAACTCCATATCACACAACCCAATGGTTTTCTCCTATAACTATCCCAAATTTCCTCCCGGTCTCTTCCTCTTGACCTGCCCAACCCAAGGAATGTACCTCTTCACTTGGCTCGGTCCATCAAGCATCCCATTTGTTTATCACAGTCTCTCTAGCACAAGTAGCTAGGAATATTTCAACTGGGAACTCAAGGGAATTCACTGCTAGGAAAAACCACTAGGAAAAACAACAACAAACACTTGTTGATACAACGCAACTCACTCAGAAGTTCACTTTTCAGACCTGACAACCTGAGTCTTCAATTTCAACCTCCAAAATGCTCGAAAATTGCTCTAGCATGTTCCAGAATTCACCCAACTTCGTTGTTCCATTTCCCAAGCTCTTCTTCCCCGTTCTTTACTCGTTGTTCATGTAAAACTGAATGTCTAAAACTGCATGTTACTACCCCTACGAATTTCCTCTCCTTTCCCAAGATAGTTGATTACTTACTCTACCCAATGTTGATTGTACTTCAACCCCGTGCTCTCCAATAACTACGGGATGTGACTCTCACACCCACCCTATGATAGATATTAAATGATTGGGCTCTCATACACTCAACCAGAAAATAGAAGTTTTCCCCAAATGATAATAAAATTCAGAAATGTAGGTTTGAATTAATACCCATTAATTATTTGTCTTTTGGACCCCTCTTGGGCACTCTCTAGGCATTCCCCCTCTCTTGTGGATTAATCATCCCCCACCTCTGTCCATATCCCAACATCTAGTATTACATTATATTTATTTACAATTCAGTAAATACATTTCGCATTTACATTGCTTGGCCATAGCCACATTTATATCTACATTATGCATTAATTTAACTGGGGATTATAGGGGGGATGTTACATGTATCTTTTCTGGTTTGCTCATTGACTTTGTCTAAGGTAGTGATGCAATTATCCACGTCTTGGTTGCAGGTATGAGCCATTGGGGATGGAGAGGGGCAAGCGGGTCTAGACAAAAAAGGGGTTACTCGTGAGTGGTACCACAATGATCAACACAAAGAGATGAAGTCAATGAGATAGGTGTCAAATAAGGGTGCAGGGAAGGGCAGGTGGGTCCAAACAAAAAAAACTGATAAGTGATAGGTATCACAATGATTAGGGCAAAGATGGGAATCCAATGAGATAGGTCCTAAATAAAGGTGCCACAAAGGGGGTCGGGTCCCTAGAAAAAAAAAGGCTTAAAAATGATAGGTATCATGGCAACCAGGGCGAAGAGAGGAATCCAATGGGATAGGTCCCGAATAAGGGTGTTTGTGGGACCACTATACTCATTTTTTTACTCTTGCAGAGTTATACTTCGACCTGAAGAATATTGCAGTGATGAATTTCCCAAATTTTTAACAGGAAACCAATTGTAGGAATTTCACAACTAGAATGTAGAAGGTAGGGTTGCATGGTAATAGATCTCATCTATTCCTTTCCCAAGGGTTAGGATTTTCAGGGTTCCTACAGACAAGGGTTTTCCCTGTGCTATAACTCTCTCAAATATGTGTGAGGTAAACAATAGTAGTCGACCCAATATCTCAGGGCACCAACTAAGGAGGCTCAGCCGTACACTTAGTCGTACTACTCGATTACCCAAGTACTAGAGAGTATCTTCTAAAGTGTTGCTCTCGGTGTCACTATAGCAGTCAGGCGGACGATTGAATGGTTTAGAGTTGGTTTTAGGAGACCTATGGGACTCTCTATATACCCAACAATATGTGGGAGTGATGGTCATGTACAGATTCTGTCTGATGTGATACTATTCGAATGGGTACCAAGAGGGGTTATAGAGGTTATCAACAAGGTGAAACATTTGTTTCGAGTAACCCCATGAAATCGTCTGTATTTCCTACGTGTAGACTTATCCAACCATAATTTTACCTACTGAACAACGAATCTATGTGCTTTAAAGAAGTCGCTAGTACACGTCTCTACCTTGAAAAAAAATCCCATAGTTTGTACATAGAAAAGTGCTTTGATACCACTTGTTAGGTACTAGATGTATTATAATAAGTAGAAAATATAAATATTGCACCAAATATTGGAGGAACAACAAAATGTAGAGAACCACAACACAAAAAATGATACCTTTATTGATAGAAAATGCTATCCACCAAGTTGCACTAGGATGGACTTGCAATTGAGCCGCTAAAGATTGAACAAGCAGTTGCTCAAACTCAGAGTTCAGAAGTCCAACCATTCAATTTGACCACCCTTTTTTTGCATTTCCATCCCATGTGCATTGTAATAAGATGATATTAGCATGATGATTATGTAAAAGACTTGGCCTGCTAAGACTTGATCATGAGTACATACTCTAGAGTGTTTTTTTTTCACTTGTTAATTATTTATTGCATGAAATTCATTTTAGGCGAGTTATAATTTCCAAGTTTTTTCACTCACTACTTCCATTGTTGGAGTGTGTACTGATGGTTAGGCCATAGCTTGGAAAATCCAATTCTAGTGTCTAAATGTTTATATTACCATGATAAGTCATCATTTTGGAGTCATATGGAGATTGCGCTAAGTCCCCCTTAGATTTTTTATTTTTTTGAGTCAATAAAAAAATTCTCGTAAAACAAGATTTTTTAATTGTAATTTGGTCATAAGTAAAAAAACGTGGCACTAGGAGGCATCATATGCCTTGGCGGTATTCATTTTTAGACTTAGAATATCAACTTTCCCTAAGCATCCACTTTGTGAGTAAAAATAAGTGATTTTAATCACTCAAATTCAATTTCTCTCACAAAAAGACAAATAAAAGGCAAAAAATCAATAAAAATAAACAAGACTATTATTTAGGAAACATGTTTTAGACATGTTTCCTCGTGTCTTGAGTCTTAGAGAGAGGTGGAAAAACCTCTTGGAGTGAAATGGGACTTAACTAAGAGTGAAATCCATGTGTTAGAGTGAAGTGGTGGTTGATGGAGGTTCCAATGAAGGAGGTTCCAATGAAGGAGGGCACACCTCTCCCTTGAAGTGGCACATTCTCAAGTGGGCACGTCAATCTCAAGGATTGACTTGCCCTTCCCTCTACCTACTTGTGAGAGGTGGCATTCCCACAACTCTCATCACTTAAACTTGTGCCAACCTCACTCCCTCTCTCATTGCCACTCGCCCTCTGGATGAGATGCGCCCTCTCCACTTGGCATCCACACTAATATTGGGATTTGTTGATAATTGCGGCGTCGTGTGACATTCTCCAGGTCGTTCTCCTTTGGATTGAGTTGAGACGACCTATGAGAGAGCCCATGTGTTGGGTGTTCCCATGTGATGGGTGTGCATCAGACTCTGGACTGAGTTGTGATGACGTGTGGTCTTCTGTCTACTCCTTTGGACTGTGTTGAGATGACTTGAGATGGTCTCCTGCCTTGCCCTCCTCTTGATTGAGTTGAGTTGGCTTGAGATGGTCTCCTGCCTTGTACTCCTATGGACTTAGTTGAGTCGGCTTGAGATGGCTTTCTAGATGGTACTACTGTGGACTCAGTTGAGTGATCTGTTGAGAGTGACATCCCTGTGGCTGAGCACGGGTGGGCGTGTCCCTAGTGGTTGAGCACTAGAGGATGTGTGAGATCCCTTGCTATATTGTCAAAAAGTGAGACTTTGGTAAGACCCTAATTGTGTTGTAAAGGGTACAAATTGGCCCTACCATGCAAAGATAATTAATATTGTGTAATTATTAATTATATTATTAAGTTGTACAAGTCAGCCCTATTGCACCAAGTTTCATGTCTTTTGCTTGAGTTAAGTATTGTATAAATAAGAGATAGATCCCCATTGTGGATCATCTCTCTCACATGCTCAATGCTTGGTCTGAAATTATGAGGACCGCAACTCACACTTTTCTAGGAGCTAGTTTTCTCAGTCATAGAAGCACCCTCTTGTGTGCTAGGTTTTGGTGGTGGATGGTGGATCTTCTCTTGGCAGTATAGCAAAGGATTGTTGGATTTTTCCCTTGATTGAGAAGGGTTTTCCCAGGATATTTTTGGTGTCTTTTATGCATGGTTATTCTTCTTGTGATCTTGGTTTACTGCAACTTGTGTATTGTTGTTGTAGTGGTTATGGTTCAATTAATGCTAAATTCATATAAACTACATGTGCATGAGTTAACCATCAAAATTCAACATGGTTTCAGAGCAGTTACTTGAATATGACCTCTTGCACAGTAAATAAGGCAGGTCATGGGGATTTGAGGGCTGCTAAACTCTTGCCACTGGTGTGAGGAAAGGATCAGACCTTCTCCTAAAATATGTGGTGAAGTTTTAAGGTTGGCTGTAGGCCCATTAGCTCTTGTCGAGCCTTGGGGAAGGTCTTAAAAGGAGGTCGCAGCATAGAGAGGCCCCTCCAAGGTTTCCACAGCCAAAAGGAGTCCTAAAATGCAGACCTAACAACCGCCCTTAACCGCAGACCTAATTAAAGTTGCAGACCTAATTTTTGAGGGAAGTTTGAGGCCGGCTATGAGGCATCTTAAAGGATGAATGTGTGACAACCTTTCATGACAAATCCATGGTAGTAATGAGTGGATTTAAGATCAGTCTTTATGACATTTCTGAAGCTGATTTAAAGACTTTTTTGTGACAGAGTTGGGCATGTTCTAAGGCTGTTCTGAGGCAGCAAAAATCTAAGGCGTCCAAGGTGAATTTCTTAGGCAACACGGTCTAGTTTGAAGCTTGTTCTGATTACATAATCATTTTGTTGAGTTTTCAAGTCTGTCTCGCATGGAGTTTTGATCTATCTTTTGTATTCAAGTGAAGATACAAGATTGTGTACATCGTGAGTGCCTTGACTAAGGATACGACCTGGTCTAGTGTGAGTTCCTTGGCTGAGTTTAAGGGTTGCTTCAAAACGAGTCAGGACAAGGTCAGATTTCAAAGCATGTATTATAGGTATATCTTGTGCAATTTCAGAATTCTTTGAGTACGAATTAGAGAGGGGTGTAAGCATTGTACAGATCTATCTTGAGAGCAGATTTCTAAAGTAGATAAGCCAGTCTTCAGAACTATTTTTGGTGAGCCATGAAGGGCAGTCTTGACATGCGATTAAGGGACTATTTTGAGACAAGTTTTCAGGGATCATTTGGATAGCTATTGTGCAGTCCTCACGAGGTACAAGGACAATTTTTTTCAGTGCAGGTTTGAAGTTCCTTACCGAGGGAAGATCTGAGTCAGTAATACTACAGGTCCGAGTTTACGTTGGGAGTAGATCTGCAGTAGAGGCTGAGAGATATCTGAGACACATATATAGTGGATAAACCTTGGTGTGATTTTTGAGCGTGGGATATATTCAAGCTCTAGTAAGGAGACTAGACTTGCAACCCTTGTCACTATGAGACTAGACTTGCAGCTAGTGATGTGCAAGGTTTCAAAGACATTGTCACTATGAGACTAGACTTGTAGCTAGTGATGTGCAAGGAAAGCAACATTAGCCACCTCAAAAGAAGTCAAGGAATGCAAGCAAGAACGACAAGGAGTTCTTCTCTATCTCAGCTTTCTCAGGAGGACCTAAAGCAAGATTGAGCATGATTGTAGACTAAGGTAAGTTTGTGCTACTTTCCTTATTTAATCATTACTCTGTAGTATCTTGCATTTTATAATGAACAGTATTATCCCTGGTGTGGGAGCCCTCATGACTTGGACCATTATCCCTGGTGCATGAGTCCAAATTTTCCTAGTTGGTTGTTATCCTAGTATAGGAGGCCATTTTGGTTGTTATCCCTATAGGAGGCCATCTTGGTTGTTATCCTAGTACAGGAGGCCATTTTGGTTGTTATCCTAGTACATGAGGCCATTTTGGTTGTTATCCCTACAGGAAGCCCTCTTGGTTGTTATCCTAGTACAAGAGACCAGATATATTATTTCATTATTGAAGGGCCATGATCCCTGGTACGGGAGTCCAATTTTCTTTGGTTGGTTATTATCCTAGCACATGAGGCCATTTTGATTGTTATCCCTAAGAGAGGTCATCTTGGTTATTATCCTAGTACGAGAGGCCAACACAGTACTGTAGAGGCAGTAGAGGACCTGAGAAGACATGGGATGTCTCTAGGTTAGCAAACATCGGAAAAGGAAGATGTTCATCCTTCCGACTTTAGAGGGAGTCAGTTGACTTAGAGGGAGTCAAACTCTTTGAAAAGAAGGAAGAGACAATACCTTCTCCCCCTTCAACAGTTCAGAGGGAGACATTTACTAATCCAGTTGATCATGTAGCTCTAGTTGATGTTCTCAGAGACATTGTAGTAGGTCATAAGAGGCCTACCTGGGCTTGACAGATTCTATTGGAGGCTTGAGAAACTATGCACTACTTCTTGGACTAGAAGTATGGCAGAGGATTGAAGAGATTTTCCTAAGTCAAGGAAAATATACAGTCGAGATATTGAAGAGATTCGGTATGACAGACTACAAATCCATGCCTGCAACGTTGGTGATGAATTTGAAGAAGATGAACGAGGCTTCTTCTGAGTCAGGCGAGATTGATCCACATCTTTATAGACAACAGATTGGATCATTGATGTATTTGGTTAACACCAAACCTGATATATGCTATACAATGAGTGTACTTAGTCAATTTATGAATCAGCCGAGATAAACACATTGGATAGAAGGGAAACATGTGTTGAGATATCTATGAGGTACAATTGGTTATGGTCTGAGATATGCCTCCGGTGTAGACATGAGATTGCAGGGATATGCCGATGTAGATTGGGTAGGGACTGCTATGGATCAGAAGAGTACATCCAGTTGTTTTACTTTGGGATCTGCCATGGTTTCTTGGTGCAGGAGGAAACAAACTTATGTGGCTTTGAGTATCGCAGAAGCAGAGTACATTGCATTATGTGCGGTATTCCATGAAGCAGTGAAGCTTCACAAGCTCCTTGCAGACTTATTTGGACATGAGATGGATTCCAGTGTTATCCATTGAGATAACCAGAGCTATGTGAAGCTCTCCGAGAATCCTCTGTTTAATGATAAATCAAAACACATTGAGATATGATGCAGAGGTAAGCAATACATTTCTATACACGAGTAGGTTACATATGTCTTCACCAACCGCTTTCCAGGATGAAGTTCGAGTACTTCTGTGACAGACTTGGCCTAGTGGAGAATGCCTCCCTAGATGAGAGGGAGTGTTGATAATTGCAGCGTCATGTGACATTCTCAAGGTCGTTCTCCTCTAGATTGAGTTGAGACGATCTGTGAGAGAGCCCATGTGTTGGGTGTGCCCATGTGATGGGTGTGCGTTAGACTCTGGACTGAGTTGTGATGACACGTGGTCTCCTGTCTACTCCTTTAGACTGAGTTGAGATGACTTGAGATGGTCTCTTTCCTTGCACTACTCTGGACTTAATTGAGTTGGCTTGAGACGGTCTCTTACCTTGTACTCCTATGGACTTAGTTGAGTCGGCTTGAGATGGATCTCCAGATGGTATTACTGTGGACTTAGTTGAGTGATCTGTTGAGAGTGACATCCCTATGGCTGAGCACAGGTGGGCGTGTCCCTAGTGGCTGAGCACTAGAGGATGTGTGAGATCCCTTGCTATATTGTCAGAAAGTGAGACTTTGGTAAAACCCTAATTGTGTTGTAAAGGGTACAAGTCGTCCCTACCATGCAAAGATAATTAATATGTGTAATTATTAATTATATTATTAAATTGTACATGTCGTCCCTATTGTGCCAAGTGTCATGTCTTTTGGTTGAGTTAAGTATTGTATAAATAAGAGATATATCCTCATTGTGGATCACCTCTCTCACATGCTCAACACTTGGTCTGAAATAATGAGGACTGCAACTCGCACTTTTCTAGGAGCTAGTTTTCTCAGTCATAGAAACACCCTCTTATCTGCTAGGTTTTGTGGTGGATGGTGGATCTTCTCTTGGCAGTATAACAAAGGATTGTTGGTTTTTTCCCTTGATTGAGAAGGGTTTTCCCATGATATTTCTGGTGTCTTTAGTGCATGGTTATTCTTCTTGTGATCTTGGTTTACTGCAGCTTGTGTATTGTTGTTGCAGTGGTTATGGTTCAATTAATGCTAAATTCAAATAAACTACATGTGCATGATCTAACCATCAAAATTCAACAAGATTGTCACCCAAAAGGCTATAAAACTAAGGCGACCCCTCCTCTTGAGAGTTAGTTGGAGCTTAGGAAAAGAACTTCGCTATTGTAATGTTGTTGTAATACTCTTTCAAGATTGAATAAAAGACTTTGGAGGTCTATGGTGCTTGTATCAATGTGTGGATGCTTGGATAATTATGCTTAAATATGAGGTAACCTTGTATTTTGTTCAAATTTTGTATATCTACTTCATGTAAGTCCTTGGAAGGTGTGTTGACACACATTAGGGTGGGATCTACTTAACTATTTTGTTGTTTAGATCTTATTATCTTCTTATATCTAGAGATTTCAAAGTTGCTTGTTTTTCTAATGAACTAATGTGTTTCTTTAAGTCTCTTTTGTAAGAAGTACCTTATCTAACAAGTGTTTTCAAAGATTGAACAAAGTTGAACAGGTTGCCCAAGCTTGGAGAGGTTTTGGATGGGAGATCCATTTTTTATTATTTTCGAGAGCTTGAAGAGGACATCCCTCTTTCATTTACCAAAGGACCCCATAGCCCAAGATTCAAGTCTTGAAGAAATACTTTCTCTTTATCTCTCTCTCTCTCTCAACCTTCATAAAATTCCATATTCTCTTGGTTACTTTCTCATTGCATGCAAGTAGATTTCATTTTCTAAAGCTATATCAAAGTAGATCTCACTCATGCATGCATGCTAGATCAATTTGTTTTCAAAGTTTTATCATTTTACATAGATCTAGCATATAAAAGTCTCCTTTTAGCAAAAATTTATTTTCCAACCTTTTAGAGGCTAAAAGGTAGATCTCTTTTATAGTAATTTCAATTTCATAATTGGCATATTCAAAGTGCCTTTTCTTTGCTTTCCAAAATAGTCCCTAAAAGTTCTAAAACATATTTCAAATTGTACCATTCTAGGTTGCTAGTTTGATTTATGTTTTACTTAGTCTTTTCCTATAAGTTTTGATTCATCCCATAAGTTTGTCAAAAATCATTTTGGGCATCTCTTGGGATTGTTTGTTGGTTGTTTTTTTTGTATATTATTGGACAACCAAGGGGATATTCTGTCGATTCTTAGTGGAGTTATAGCATTCGGGACCCCCAGGAGCACTTTCCCCTTCAAGAAATAAACCTTTCCAAGAAAATTGTAAAACTTGTAGATCCTCTCTTATAAAGGATCAGAAGCCTCCAAAAAGAAAGTGTTAGGGACCTAACCCCTTACGTAGGTAGAACAATGTATTCCAACGTAATAAAGGTCAATATTAACAAGGCCTTGCAATAAGGTAGAATAAATCAAATGTAAGAAGACCTAATAGAAGCTTCAACTTCTAGAAAGATCTTCCTCTAGATGGTTCTCTTGATAGAATTATTTAGTATAAATAGGAGTCAAGGGTATGAGAACCCTAGCTTGAATATTATTTTAATAGAGCTCTGCTCGACTGGAGGTTGCCCCCTTGAAGAGGCCAATAAACATTGCTCTTAGTAATCGAAGTGCTCTTTCTGGTGTTATTCTGTTGTCATTTCAGTATTATTGTGGTGTTATTCTGGTTATATTGTTGGTCACTTGTCATTTCTAGAATTTTATTTCTGTTTTGCATACTTTTTATATCTAGAATATTACAAGTGGTATCAGAGCACTTTCCTTGGTAGAAAATCGTGGGTTAATTTTTTTTTCCAGGGTAGAGACATATTCTAGCGTCTTTAAGCCACAAAGATCTATCGTTACGCGCATAAACCTGCGGTTGAGGGATTCATACATGCAAGATTCATATTGGTTAGCCACATGGGATTCACACACGAGGGATTCATACATGGTTGAGGGATTCATACACGGTTGAGGGATTCATACACGAGGGATTCATATCAGTTAGCCAGCCTTGTAACCCCTGTTGGTACCCCTTCGAGTGGTAGCGCATCAGACAACACTTGTGTACGAATCGACCTAGATTTCCTGAAGCCCTCTTTAGATAAACCGATCGGTCGCCTGACTGCTATAATGCCACCGAGAACAATAATCGTGAAGATACTCTCTAGTACCCAGGTAGTTGGGTAGTACGACTAAGGGCACGGTTTAGCCTCCTTAGTTATTTCCTTGAGATATTGGGCCGAGTACTACTGTTGGACCCCACATGTATATCAGAGAGCTATAACACAGGGCAAACCCTTGTCTGTAGAACCTTTGAATACCTAACCCTTGGGGATGGAAACAAAAAAATTACAACAAACAATATCTATTGCGGTGCAACTGTGTTCGGGTTGCCAAATCACTACACATTTCTTCTTGGTTAATCATTTGGGCATTTCATCACTGCAATATTCTTCAGACCAGAGTATAACTCCGCATGTGTAAAAAAAAAACAAAAAAAAAGTCTGGAAATTTTTGCACCATTATTTGAGACCTATTCCATTGGATTTATCTCTTCACCCTTATCACATTCATACATATCATTTTTCAACAAAATTTTTGACCCCACCCACCCCGATTTGGTTCCCTCCTCATCATGGCCCATACCCGTAGACAAGACTTGGAAGCTCACTTCAATAACTTGCAATCTAATTTCACAAAGACCCAACAAGAAGTGAAACAACTCAGTGCCAATGTTGCCGCCATCAATACAACCATGCGGTCCTCCATCGTTGCCTCAATCGATGACCTCAAACAAGACATGACTACCCAGCTTGAATCTGTCATTTCGATGATCTGCACCAAGCTGCATATCCCTACATATAACCCTGTATCCGACCCACCCCCACATACCAAAGCTGACACTTCCTCTCATTCCCATACTTTTCAGCCCCATCACTTTCAACGTGACCTACGCCTTCCACGGGTGGATGTGACCAAATTTGATGGCCCGAATCCCACTGGTTGGGTAACCCAAATGGAACATTATTTCTCTTTATATGACATTACAGATGACTTGACCAAACTCTGGTATGGTGTTCTCCATCTAGATCAAGAACGTTGGCAATGGTGGCAATGGAGAAAAACTTCCCATCAAGGGTATATTGCTTGGACACGCTTTGTGGCAGATATTTATGAATGCTTTGACAATGACACCAACCATTTAGGACATTTGACAAAGTTGAAACAATCCGGAACATTGGAAGAATTTATAACTGCTTTTGAGCACCTGGCTTTTCGGATAGAGGGCATGTCTGATGCCTTTTTCCGAGAATGTTTTATCAATAGCCTCAAGGATGAGATTCGTGCCCATGTACTCATGGTTCGACCTCAGAGTTGGGTAGAGGCTACTAAAAGAGATAAAGAAGCACAACAGGTTGTATCTTCTCAAAATTGGAAACCCTCCTTTATTCCTCCCACTAAACCAATAAATCCCACTAGTCCCTCTGTTCCACTAAAGATCCAAAAATTGACAAGAGTTAAAATGGCTGAACGCCAACTCAAAGGCCTTTGTTATAATTGTGATGACAAATATTTTTCAAGCCAAAAATTTAAGGAACAAAAGATTTTTATGGCCATCTCAGAGGATGTTTCGAAAGAGGATGTTGAAACTCCCCTTGTGTTTGAGTCACCTGAAACCACGGACATAAGCGCTCCCTTGGACCCTCCCGAAGTAGAACCAGTCATTTCTCTAAATTCTCTCACTAGTTTCTATGCTCCCCAAACCCTCAAGCTAATTGGTTACATCAAGCATAGGAAGGTCATCATTCTGGTTGATGGTAGTAGCACCCATAATTTTATTCATCATCACATTGCCCAAGAAACTCATTGCTATACGCAGTCAATAATTTCCAAATCATGATTGCCAATGGTGGCTCCATGAAATATGGAGGGCGTTGTGAAAATGTTCGTCTCCAAATTGGTGACTACCACCTAAAATCTCATATGTTTTCTATCGACATGGGCGGCTGTGACATTGTGTTGGGTGCAGACTGGCTAAGGACTTTGGGTCCCATTATCATGGATTTCAAGGAATTAACCATGCAATTCGACCAGGAGGGCCAAAAATATAAGTTCCAAGGCATCACTGCCGGTTCACCAAAGATCATTAGTTCCTATCGCATGGAAAAGCTACTTAAAAAAGGTCATTCTGGCATTATTTCCCAACTCCGTGCCATACAGGCCACTGAGACACCCCCTGTGCTGCAAGACCTCCAATCCATCCTCTCTAAACATCAAATGGTATTTTCCACTCCCCAAGGAATCCTGCCTTTCCGTGGTCCTCTCTAAACATCAAATGGTATTTTCCACTCCCCAAGGAATCCTGCCTTTCCGTGGTGCTCATGATCATTTCATTCCCCTTATACCAGGAAGCCTCCCTCCGAATATCCATCCCTATCGTCACCCATTTTCCCCAAAAAATGAAATTGAGAAAATGGTTCAAGAACTGCTCAACGGAGGTGTTATCCGCCCTAGTACGAGCCCCTACTCTTCTTCTGTGGTCATGCTCCTGAAGAAAGAAGGTTCTTGGTGCATGTGTCCTGACTTCCACGCCCTCAAAAAACTCACCATTAAAGACAAATTTCCCATTCCTGTCATTGATGACCTCTTGGATGAATTGAGTGGCGCCCAATTCTTTACTGAACTTGATCTTCGTTCTGGCTACCACTAGATCCATATGAAGGAGATAGCCATTCCTAGGACTTCCTTTTGAACTCATGAGGGACACTATGTGTTTTTGGTCATGCCCTTTGGCTTGTGTAATGCCCCCTCCACTTTCCAAAGCCTCATGAATCATGTCTTTCACCCCTTTCTCCGTCATTTTGTCTTAGTTTTCTTTGATGATATCCTCATCTATAGAAAAACCTAGACAAACCACCTTGCTCATGTGGACTGAGTTCTCCATCTACTCTCTCAGCACCAACTTTTCCCGAAACAATCTAAATGTGCTTTTGGCACCTCAGAAGTCGAGTACTTGGGCCATCTTGTTGGCAAGAATGACGTCAGGGTGGATCCTAAAAATATTGAAGCTATGCAAGATTGGCCTCACCCAAAAACTCTCAAAAGCATGCGAGGATTTTTGGGCCTAACAGGTTATTATCGCAAGTTTGTTAAGAATTGTGGAAAGATTGCGACACCGCTCACATCACTCCTTAAAAAGAATTCTTTCACTTGGACCCCAACAACTGATCAAGCTTTTCAAACCTTGAAGATGGCCATGCGCACCACTCCAGTCTTGGCCCTTCCTGATTTCACAAAGACCTTTGTCCTGGAATGTGATATTTCAGGGAAAGGTATTGGCATTGTCCTTATGCAAGAGGGCCGACCTTTGGTCTTTACCAACAAACAACTGTTTGAATGAAATTTGGGCAAATCAATCTATGAAAAGGAAATGTTGACTATTTTGCATGTCGCTGATTTGCGGTGCCCTTATCTATTGGGGAAACACTTCCAAATTAAGACAGACCATCAAAGCCTCAAGTATTTTCTAGAACAACACATTTCCTCCCGAGAGCAACAAAAATGTGTGACTAAGCTATTTGGATATGATTATGATATTATTTACAAGAAAGGCAAAGACAATGTGGTGGCCGATGCACTTTCCCGAAAATATGAAGATGAAGGCTCCATTTTTTCTCTCTCCTTCATTGTACCAGATTAGCTCCAAGTCGTTCGCCAGGAATGGCTACATGATCCCAAATGTTCACATCTGATACAACAATTGCGATCCAATTCTCCAGTTTCCCTAGGGTACTCATTGCTCCATGATGAGCTTCGATACAAAATCCATTTGTATTTAAGTAAACAGTCAAAACTTAAATCCACGGTGCTTTTTGAGCTACATGCTACACCCATAGTTGGGCACTCCAGGTTTACCAAAACGTATGACAGGGTCAAACGTTCTTTTTTCTGGGATAGTATGAAACAAGATGTTAGTACTTTTGTGGCCAAATGTGATGGGTGTCAACGCAACAAGGGAGAAACAGTCAAATATCCGGGCACACTGTAACCGCTTCCGATTCCACCTGTTATTTGAAGGGATATCTCTATGGATTTTATTACAGGATTACCTAAATCAGGTAATAAATCAATCATCATGGTGGTAGTTTATCGCCTTTCCAAGTATGCTCATTTATGTGCTCTTCAACACCCATTTACAACATCCACAGTGGTTCAAAATTTCATGGATCAGATCTTTAAGCTTCATGGCATGCCGCATTCTATTATTTCTGATTGCGACCCAACTTTCACCAACAATTTTTGGTAAGAACTATTCAAGCTACAAGGCACCTAATTGCATCTCAACACAACTTATCGTTCCTAGACAGATGGTCAAACTGAGGTTGTCAACAAGTGTTTGGAAACATATATGAGGTGTTTTGCATTCGAAAACAAAAATTAGTGGGCTCAATGGTTACACCTAGTTGAATGGTGGTACAACACTTCATACCATACAACTACATGCATGACTCATTTTGAAGCAGTCTATGGACAAAATCCACGTTCAGTTCTCTCATATTTACTAGGTGTCTCGAAGGTCCAGGTGGTTGACCAAACACTTACAGTTCGAGAGGCTATTCTCCGTACCCTCAAAGAGAATTTGGTCATGGCTCAGAATCGCATGAAGCAACAAGTAGATCAAGGTCTCTTTGAACGTCAATTTGCAGAAGGGGATCAGGTGTTTCTTCGACTGCAACCTTACAAGAAAAATTCCCTCAAGGTCGACCATTGTCAGACGTTGGCGCCCAAATTTTATGGTCCTTATACAATTATCAAGTGTGTGGGATAGGTGGCCTATCATTTAGCTTTGCCCAATCATTCTAAGCTACATCTTGTTTTTCATGTTTCATGCATGAAGAAGGTGATTGGAACTAAGTGCCAAACTCAAACCAACCTTCCCAAGTTGGACGAAGAAGGCTCCATTTGGCTACAACCACAAGCAGTTTTGGACTAGCATGAGCATCGCCTGCATCAACAAACCATCAAGGAAGTGTTAGTCCAGTGGAAAGATACAACTACAACAGATGCCACTTGGGAACCAACTACCATTCTGCAACAATTTCCACATCTCAAGCCTTGAAGACAAGGCTGTTTTTAAGGGGGCAAACATGTTAGGGACCTAATCCCTTACGTAGGTAGAACAATGTATTCCGATGTAATAAAGGTCAATATTAATAAGGCCTTGCAATAAGGTAGAATAAATCGAATGTAAGAAGACCTAATAGAAGCTTCTGCTTCTAGAAGGATCTTCCTCTAGATGTTTCTCTTGATAGATATATTTAGTATAAATAGGAGTCAAGGGTATGAAAACCCTAGCTTGGATATTATTGTAATAGAGCTCTACTCCACTGGAGGTTTCCCCCTTGAAGAGGCATGTGAACATTGCTCTCAGTAATTGAAGTTCTCTTTTTGGTGTTATTCTGTTATCATTTCAGTATTATTGTGGTGTTATTCTGGTTATATTGTTGTTCACCTGTCATTTCTAGCATTTTATTTTTGTTCTGCATACTTTTTATATCTGGAATATTACAGAAATAAAATCATTGTAACCGAAGAAATAAAATAAGTGGGCCTGATAGTTCCCACTTTTCTTTCCCCCCTAAGGGGGACCGATGTCGTGGTTTGATTGTTTTCATGGTTTTATATTGGTTAAGTTTTGCAATTTCACATCTAAGGATAAGCTAAAAGTAACTTTAAAATATATCAGAAGCACCATAATCTTTTAGTTTATATTTCCACTTTTGCAAAGTAGTGACTAGTTGCTAGATTAATCTCAATTTGAGTCTTTCATTTTCACAATTTTCAATTTTTGCAGATAAACAAATCCCCTTGCCTCCCCTCAGTAAGCTTTACACAAAAAAGGGGCTAGATAGAGTGGATTTAGTTTAATTAGGACAATCATTTTCTTTTTCGCAATTTCAAGTTGAAAAATAAACCCGTCCACTTAGGTCCTTGGTGTATGCTCTGAACCCTTGTGAGCCTAGATCGATCTAGGGAACTCATTAGAATCGGGGTTGGTCAGTGCATATATAGTTTAATTAGGGGAACCCTCCAAGTTGCTATTACTTTAATTGGGAACCACATAGAGATAGTGTGTGAAGTCAGACGAGAAATTTGAGATCTAGGTTCTCCCCGTGTTGGACCTCTGACATCTCTATTGAACTTGTTGGTGAAGTAATTTGGGCTTCAACACGTTCTCAACAAACTCTAATATGAGGAATAGCCTCTTAGAGGAAAAATCTAGAATAACTTTATTTTTTAGTAACACTTTGCACACATTGCACAAATCACTTCCACAATCACCCCACACTAAACAATTCTGAATAAAATTTACAACAACACTTACAATCTACAATAATGTTTAAAATCTTGCAACAATTCATTATATGTGGCACTGTTCTATACTATATATTTTGCTTATCATTTTATTTCAAGTACATGTATCCTTTTTCCATGTAAGTTGTATCTTTCATGCAATTATCTTGAATGCTTTATTGTCCATCATAAGCAAATTCTATTTATATGTCATATATGTTGCTAGTGTGATTTCAATTATATGTTGTTGTTATAATCTCATTTGTATTTTTCTCTTGTTGTTGCAATAAAACTCCTAGATTCTATTTCTTGTTCTTAGATCAGATCAAGCCCTAGATTAATCTTCTTTAGGGACTACCCCCCTTGGCTTCGTTAGGAGTTGGCCTAGACGAAGGAGGTGGTAACATTCTTTGGTGCCGTTGTTGGGGATAAAATTTTCTATTCCCGAAATATGACTTTTGTTTTCTTTTTGTTTTTTTCTTTGTCTTTGATGCTTGTTGTTTCTCATAAATAGACTCGATCATCTGACGACTCCACTTAATTCAAATTTGACTAAGTATTCTACAGGAAGGAACTCACGAGGCTTGGTTGATTTTATCCCTGAACCCAAAAAGGTTTATAGGAGGAGGTTAGCTAAACTTGCTTCTCATAGAATCCTTGATCAATTAGCATATGAGTCCATTTCTAATATCCACTTGTTTTTTGATAATGATTCTAGCTTAAATTTGAATTTTGCAAAAGTAGAAATAGATGATTACTTTAGTCGTCTTGAATTTTCTGCTATTAATAGTTATCCTCGTGCTATCCCTGAAAAAACTATTGAAAAAACGCCATCTTTTCAAGGAAATAATGCAATAACTGCTAAAGCTCACATCAAAGCATTTTCTTTATATATTAGTAAATGGTGTAGTGGTGCATCTCATAACCATCAAGATACTAAGATGAAACTTTTTGCCTTA
>SNQJ01S0037769.1:7708-41130 GCA_010110895.2 Picea sitchensis
CAATATATTCTCTAAAATTCCTTGAAGTTTCACTTCTTGAATCGTCCCTGAAAATGAGTTATAGTGAAAATGGTATACCTTTATGAATTTTGGCCTATTCTGGAGAGCGAACTTGTAGATCATGTCATGTGCTGAATATTTGATATATGGTTCTGAAACTCACATAGAACGTACTAAGGACGTTAATTTTTCCCATGCAATTGGTTTCACACAATTTGGATCCTCTATGAAGAAGTTATGACTATTTTTCTCAGAACACTTATTTGAGACTAGTTTGAGGACTAGTCAAAAACCTTACCTTCCACATAGTGTATATCCAAAAACGAAAATGACCCAAAAGATGAAAAATTTACCACAATTGCCTTGGTATGTCTTGTATATATCCTCTAAGTTTCACTATATGAATCATTCTATAAAAAACTTTATAGAAAAAATGGTAACATGACCTTTAAATAACATACCTTAGAACACATCATCACAAGACTTCATCCTCCCTTGGAATTTTTCCCTTCTTCACTTCATCTTACCTATGAAATTGGCCTTAGATTTCCTTGTTTAACTAAGATAAAAATCACTTGAGTTTTCTGTGAAAAATGAACTCCTATGTGACTCATTTATATTAGATCTGACACCCTATTTTTAGGGCCAACTTGACGCAAATAAAATTCAATTTAATTTTTAATGAGCAGTCCATTGAGGCCGACTTTACCAACAATATCCTTAATATTTATTTCAATATTCATTGCAATGGGCCCGACTTGTATCTTCTTTTTTGCAACAACTTTTCTTCTTTTAATTAATTTGGGGCCAACTTGACACTTCTTGTTACAACTATTTAGGGCTTCTTAACCATACTTCGGGGCTTCCATCTTCAAGAGGGCATATCTCCTCAATTGTGAGGAACCACATGGCATACTACCTATAGCTGGAAACATAACGATGAGGATTATCCACCTATGAGGGTTGTGCATGCATTTAAAATTTCCTTCACACTCATTTTATTCAAACAACTTCGGGCTTCATGACCACACCTTTGGGGCTTCTTAACCACTTAACCATATTTCCTTGGCTTCTTGTATAATTCTTCAAAGCGTCTTCCTATGAGGGCCATTATTAAAGCTATTCCATAAGAATACCACTTTGGAGACTTCTCCAAATACACCAATCACTTCTATATGCTTCCAACCTTGCTTCGGGGCTTCTTCTAGGATTGACCAGGGTTGACGTCAATGACAACCAACTATCCAACACTCACCAAAGTGAATGCGATGTGCTAGAACCCTTGCAGAAATTTAGAAGCAAGGGTGACTTTGTGTCTTACCATCTTTTCCTCCACCAAATCTGAAATGTAGTGAGAAAACCAAATAGAAACAACCAAACTGAATTATCCTTCTACCATTTACCTTTTAATAGCTCCCTGACAATGACATAAAAAATGTTGGGTTAATTAATTATTACTTTAATACACCTTCTAGTTGTCAATCGAGTTCGTAAACGTGTGATATGTATACACAGTATGTGCATGTTAAGCCCTAGATAATGGCTCATTACCCCTTAATTGGGGCATATTACATTAGTAATGTTATTTTATTTATGTCATCTTTAGTACATTAGTTGTAATTATACCTCCTAGTCTCCTATATATACCAATGAGACATTTTCATTTGGAATCATCTTGTAATTGTACATTTATGTGGGCATAAGGAGGTTTCCCCCTTGAAGAGACTTTTTATCTGAATTTCTCTCTTTTTCAAGGCGTTTAGTACTTATTTTGAGGTTTTTCCATGCTATATTGATATTTGGTTCTTAACATATGGTATAACAGCTCAAGGTCTTGGGGTTTCGCTGCTACATCTAAGACACCTTGGAATTTTCACTATAACTTTTTTTATACAATGTTTCAGAAGGAAATTCTTGGATGATATTTAGTAGATGGATCAAGGTACGTTGGGTTAAATTTTTATCTCCTGAGGCCTTATACTTTGGGAGATACATCATGTGCAAGATATGGTTCTAGAATCATCCTGAACTGAGTCATTGTGTAATTTTCGCTATAAATTTTTTTATGTAACGTTTCAAAACCTAAAATCTGGAGGATATTCACATAAACTAAGGTATCTTTGGTAAAATATTCATCTTATGGATCATCTTACATTTGTAGATACACCCTGTGGAAGATAGGGTATCTAACTAGTCCTATTGACTAGTCTCAAGAAGGTGTTCCAGGTAAAAAAATCATAACTTCTTCCTAGAGAATCCAAATTGAGTGATACCAGTTACATTGGATAGTGAATAGTCTATAGTATTTATGGTACGAGTTTCATAATTTAATATCAATAGTTTTGTGTGAGGCACACTATACAAGTGAGATCTCCTGGAAAGGCCAAAAATCAACAAGTTGTGGGGAAGTTACTGTAAATTCCACTTGGCACATCCAATTTTCATCAGACCTATGGCATTGAAGAGAAGAAATATCATATCACTACAAAAAATAAAGTTTCATACCCAGAAGGGCTGAAACTTTGGAGATACAGCAGAGGAAAGATTGTCTAGTAGAACCACCTCAAAATCAAGGTTCAAAAGTGATAATTGGCCAACATGCCACCCAAAAAGGGAACTTCTACACCAAATAAGCCTCCTAAAAATCCTACATGGACTCTTGATGAAGGTGAAGAAATGCGTAGGGACATAAATGATTTACAAAAGAAGACAGTAACAAAATATGATGGAGAGTTTAAAAGGGGAGATCATGGAAGGATTGAAAAATTTCCTAATAGAGAGGACACCTGAAAGTGAAAATGTATCCCATGAAATTCATGATGAGGACACAAGTTTCCTAATAGAGAGGACACTTGAGAGTGAAAATGTATCCCATGAAATTCATGATGAGGACACAAGGAAGGTGAATCAAGAATGGAGAAACTCCGACTTTTGGTTGAATACCAACCACGCTCCTAAGATCGACATGGAGGAAGTTTGTTGGCAAGGAACCAATCACATGGATACTTCCGGGATGGAGCAATTCTTGATCTACATAATGTGCCAATATACACAAAAGGTAAGGAATCTGTGCATCTTTATATTTAGAACCCAATCAATTTGTGGGCTGGCATCGATGGCTTTGTTCTTGCAAATCACTGTCACTTGGACAATTTTCACTAAGAAATGATAGCACACTATATGAGGATACAAGGAGCAATACCTTCTTTAGCCAATTGATAAATCAAGCAAAAAGGTTCAGCTATTTGTTAATACTGAGAACTTCCAAAGATTGAATATATAAAGGTAACAAATATTCAAATGAGCACTTGATTGATGTATTCATAGGAACTTTAAAGGATAACATTCAACATGAGGCTTTTGCCTTTGGGAATCCAAATCATTGGAGAATGCATTTAGGGTGGCAAGAAATGTTGAAAGTAAAATATGGCTATGGCTACAAGAAGGACCCCAATCCTACCGCCTATAGAGAGAATAATGCTCCTCTTCTAAAACACTTTTAACCTACAAGGTTGACACCTCAACAATCGAGGAAAGAAAAAGAAAAAGGTTTATGCTTTAATTGTGACAACAAGTACAAGAAGGCACATAAAATGTGGTGAGAGAAGAAATTATTCTACATAGATTTCGGAAGGAAGTAAAGAACAAGAACCATCTCAAGATGAAAACGAGAAGCAATTTCGTTTGAAGAGTTGGATTCTATGATATCACATGTAATGCATTGGCTAGAATTAGCACTCTCAAACCCTCAAGATCTAAGGATATATCAAAAATAAAAAAAAGGTAATAGTCCTAATTGATTCTCGAAGCAAGATCATAATTATCCACTATAAATAACCAAAGCTCTCAATTGCTTTGTATATCCAAGCACAAAAGTTTCAAGTAATGATTGCAGATGGAGGAACTAATTGCTCAGGAAAATGCAATAAGACTAATCTTACTATGGGGGAATATGCAATGAATAGGCCAATGATTTCTGCTATACTCCATGGTGGTGTTGATGTTGTACTAGAACGTAAATGGTTACAATCATTTTGCAACGGTGGATTTCTAATTTTCAAGAACTTTTCATGAAATTTTCATTGGAAGGAAAATAAATTGAGTTAAGAGGTATCATGGTGGTTCCAAGGCTTACAAGCTCTGTTTCATAGAAAAAATTATTGAAAAATGGGCATCAAGGTGTTACTCTGACAATTATGCCTTTACTAGATGTTCAACATCTGCCATCGGATTCTCTAGATCTCCAAGGGATCACTGGTAAGCATTCCAGCATTGAAGATATTCCTAAGCTCTACCCACTTTAAATCATGATCATGATATCACCTAATTCCTAGCTGGAGTGGAGTGTTCCTCCTAACATCGTGCCATATAGACAATTCTTTACATATAAGAGTGAAATTGAGCCATGGTTGAAGAAATGTTAGAGGTTGGTACATAGACCTAGTCAAAGTTCTTACTCGAGATCGGAGTGGTAAATGGTATTCAAGAAAGATGGCCTGGGTATTTATGTCGTGATTATAGAGAGCTCAACAAGATCAATTTCATATTAAAGATAAGTTTCCACCCCGCCATTGATAGTAACTAAAGATGAACTACATGGAGCACCTATTCTCAAAGTTGATCTTCTCGGGTCGTATCATCAGATCAGAATGAAAGGAAGAAGATATCCCAAAAACAACATTCTAACCGATGAACTCCTATGAAATTTGGTCATGCCTTTTGGCCTTACAAAATGCACCTTCCACATTCCAAAGGTTGATGAATCTTACTTTCAAGCCCTTCCTTCTAAAAATTTTTTTAGTATTTTTGACTGTGATATATTAATCTATAGCAAGTCTTGGAGGATCATGTACAACATGTACAACATGTTGACAAGGTGTTACAACTTATATGCCAAACCATACTCCAAATCTTTCTTTGGGAGGAAGAAGGTAGAGTATTTAGCCTCTACATTGTATCTCATGAAGGTGTCAAGGTGGTGACCTAACAAGATTAAGTCCATGGATGGATTGGCCGATTCCCAAAACATTGAAGAATCTTAGATAATTTCTGGCCTATCGTGTTACTACCGCAAGTTTATCTCGACACTATGGAAGAATAGGAGCACCTTAATGACACTAAATAAGAAGGATGAATTTTCATGGACTCCATAAGCAACTAAAGATTTTGAAAACTTAAAGAGGTGATGTGTGCAAAGATCCTTGCCTTTTGACCTACCTGCATTTTCACAAAAATCCCTTTATTGTGGAATGATGCTCAGAAATGGAATTGGTGTTGTAAAAATGCAAGAAGGAAGGCTCGCTTGTGAAAAGTCGCATCTAATTACGTGGAAATGACTTACACAAACCCATTTTATGAGAAGGAAATGATGGCAATAGTACATGAATAAAGAAATGGCATCCTTAACTAATAGGTAGGCACTTCAAGGTCAAAATAGATCATGATATTCTTAAATACTTCTGAACAAAGATCATCTTCTAAGAACAAAATGTAAGGTAAATCAAGATATTAAGTATGTTTTTGAAATCGTTTATAAAAAGGGAAGCAAAATGTTGTGGCGACTGCACTCGGGCGAAAGGATGAAGATGTTAAGGCATTTCTCCTCTGGTGGTCTATCTCAATCATCCAACCCGGGTTGGATAATAGAAGGAAGGGATAAATGGAAGAATGAATAAAAAGTGTGGACTCCTCATTCAAAGGTTGGTACAGGATTCCAGTGCATCGATACATTTACATGGAAAAATGATTCACTATGGTACAAAGATCATTATATTTATGTAAGAACCCTAACCAAACAAAAGGTACTATTGAATTGCATGTTCTCCAAAGAGGGAGGGCACTGAGATTTTTGAAAACCTACCATAGGTCAACAGAAGAATTTTGGGATGGTTTTCTTTAAACCGATGGTCAAAGGTTTCAGGGTGAATGTCGGTCGGCTAACAAATAAGGTGGAAACAATTAAGACCCTGTGTCTTTTACAACCATTACCATCCCAAGTTAGCGCTTTGGAGTGAGGCTCTTTCCATGGATTTCACCTGGCTGTGGCCGAAGTCCTAAGGAAAGAGTGTCATCATGATAATTGTTGATATATCTGACTAAGTATGTACACTTTTGTGCACCCTCTCATACCTTCAAAGCCAAGACATTTGTCACCCAGATTCATGGAGACAGCTCAAAAGCTACATGCAAGCCCAAATATTATTGTAAGCACAGATCCCATCTTATTTGGACATTTTTGGACAAAATATTTTCTTTAAGTACTTAATTTGCTCATATCTCATCCTATCATCCTCAATCCATGGCGAAACTCCAGATAGTGAACAAATGTGTTTGGAAGATCTCACTCTCATGAGCTTTGTCTCGATAAACAAACATAATGGTTCAAATGGTTACCTCTTTAAGGTATCGATGGGCATGCTACTTCCTTTCATATCAAGAATAATAAAATGACACCATTTATAGCACTCTATGGATACCACCTCCTTCCATCACTTTTCTCTAAAATAAAAATCTAAAAACAAAAAAAAAAAAAAAAAAAAAAAAAAAAAAAAAAAAAAAAGTTCTCCAAATATTAAAGGACAACTCTAATCCATGGCACAATCGCATGAAACAACAAGAAGATCAACATCAGAGTGAAAGAAGTTTTGAAGTAGGAGATTGGGTGTTTTTAAGATCACAACCATACAAAATGTAGATGTCCCTTTACAAGCTTTCAAGAATATAAATAAATTATCACCAAATTACTATGGACTTTATACAGGTTACAAATATTGGTACTATGGCATACAAATTGATATTGCCTCGTGATCTTCAATGGAAGTACACCCAGCTTTCCATGCTCGATGCTTAAAGCATATAGGTGAAAAGATCCTACTAAACTATATTTTAACTTGATGAGGAAGGAAAAATCATATTGGAGCCTCCTCAAGCCACTTCACTCTATTAATAAGAATTCATTTAACCGAGGAATAACCATTTTAGAGCATTCACAACTAGAGGGAAGCCACCTACCAAGATTCCACTTGGGAAGATGCCGAGTCTTTATACGTATATCCAAAGCTACTCAAGCATCATGTATAACACTTGTCTCAAGGAGGCATGTTAATCCCTTAAATAATGGCCTCACACCCCTTAATTAGGCATATTACATTAGTAATGTTATTTCATTTATGTTGATTTGGATCCATTAGTTGTAATTGCACCTCCTAGTCTCTATATATACCAATGAGACATTTCATTTGGAATCATCTTGTAATTGTACATTTATAAGTATATGGAGGTTTCAAGAGGGTGGGTTATTATCTAAATTTCTTTTTCAAGGCTGAGTACTTATTCCGAGGTTTGCTATATTGATATTTGGTTCTGAGAGTGCATTTAAAATTATCAACAAACCATTGGCCTCTATGGAGACAAGTAGAACACACTTCAATCCATCATTCATCAAAAATAATAAGAAATATATGAAGAAAACTCTTGAACAATTTCATCGTCTAAAAAGATTGATATCAAGTATGAGCAAAAATTAAATAACTTTGTATGTCATGTATAGATCTATGATCTCATAAGTGATCATGTTCTTTGATCCGTTCTCATCCTATTTCTCAATCAAGGGATGTTCAAGTGTTCACACACAACAAATATTCAAGCCCCAGTAAATAACTTGAAAACAAGAACCAATAGCTAATTATTTTTTTGAAATCTCCTTCCAGTATTCAAGATGCAATATTTCACTTATTAAGCTAAGTGTTCATGCTCTGTATGTGATGTTAGATTTGATAGCAAGAATCCTAACTAATGTCCAAGAAAAAATGAAACAAAGTAATCAATATGACCACAATTTTTACTTTGAATCATCCTTTCGAATTAATTAACTATAAAGATATTGAATCCATATTCATGAACTACTGATCTTAAGTTGGATTTATTAGTCCAAAGGTAAAACTTATGAGAAGTAAGTATTAAATATTTAATTCACATTTAATACATTCAATGTGACAAATGATAAGTTTAATGTTGTTATTAGTTATTTTCTAAATTTACTAGAGCATTCAATTCATCGTAAACAACAACATACAAAGAGGATCACCAAAGAAACACAATCACAAGGCACACAACATTTTATCATGGAAACCCCATGGGGGGAGAAAGCCCAACAAAAAATTCATCAATGATATATTTCCAAGACTAACTTCAAACCACCAAGAATAAACTGTGACTACATGCAAATTTCTTCTCCTTCTTCTGATGTTCATAAATTTCCCCTTCAAAAGACAAAGCATCAGAAGTGAGGAGGATGAAAAGTGAGGCACCATCCTCACATAATACTAATTGAGGGAGGCACTAGGGTTATGTCTTCACTGCGAGGGGGTCGACTTCTTCCGGGAGTGGTTAAAACCACTTTATGAACCCTAGGGGCTGAATTTACAAATACCATCATATGAATATGGTTTGACCAATCCAATAAAAGGGATTTGGTCCTTATAGACTAAATGATCAATCCACAAAAGGTCATTTGATCTATAGAATAATAACTCAAATATAATTAGAATATTCCTTCAATTTATAATATTTCAACACTCCACCTTAACAAAAAGGGTATTCTACAGACACAACACAATACAACATCATCAAGAGAGAGAGGCGAATCATCATCAACATCCGGAACATCGGGTTGGCACATCTACAAATCATCGAAACTTTTTCTCATCATCACTATCATCATCATTCACAACATGAAACTAGAGCATCTTCATCATCATCTCAGAGATGAAGTTGAAACATCAAGATCAATTATCATAAAGCTAGAGAAACAATATCACCAAATTGAAGTCCTAAAGAGCACCATCATCAACAACATGTGCTGGATACAACATCATCTACCGTGACAAGGCTGAAACAAAAAACATCATCGCGATGGAGGCTTATGACAACAACATCATCAAAATGAGGCTAAGACAACAACATCATCATCATCATATGGGCAACAGAATGAGGTAGGTGCAAGAACATTTTGTAATATGATGATCAGTCTATCGACCTTCTCGTAGATCTTCCCAAGTATCATAAGATTCCCTAGGATATAAAACCTAACAAGCTACCACGTGATACTGACACATAACCTTCCATCGACCTTCGATATGCCCAGGAATCATAATATTCCTAGAATATAAAATCCTAATGGAGCTACTTGCTATTGGACCACATCTGACATATACATGCACAAGTACTCATTGCACTGCCCTACGGTGAACTTCGTGATTTTCCCTAGATGATCAATCCGCTTAGATATAAAAATACTAATCGAAAGCACTGCTAATATCGTAATACCATAGTATCAAGCCACATGACTTCTTCGAGGAGGTCCTATCGAATAAATACCAATCTTTGTTCCAAAGTACTCAACTTCACAGAGTCAAAGGCTTAATAACACATCCAAGAACCCGGCCATCTATGCCAACATATTGGGGATTTACAACTCCCTTCTGCAACATGTCACGGATGTAGTGATACTGGATCTCTAGGTGCTTCAACTTATCATGGAACAATGGGTTATCCATCATCTTTATGCAACTCGTAATCATGAGCAGAATCACGATGCTTCCATCTCTATATCGAATATACATGTCAACAACTTCCAAAGCCATATGGATTCACAACCTGAGGAACATGTTGCAATGCATTCCGCTTTTGTCGTGCTAAGAGAAATACCATATTTCTTCCTGCTTTGCCATGAAATCAATATTGATTCCTATACTCAAAACAAATACACTGGCGATCTTTCTATCAAGCACTTCTAAAAACCTAACTGGAATCAAGATAAATTCATATTCTCAAGTCATGATATTCATTATAATAGAGATTCATAATCCAACATACCCTTATTGCATTCATCACACGTGCTGCGTGATACAAGGTGAACATGTTTGGGATCCACCTTATAATGACTCAAGGTGTCTACAACAAAGCATATATTCCACCGATATTCAAGTAGATTACATCAACGATCCAATAATCCTTCCATATAGAGTAGCATCAACCAACTCTACTTAAGCATCAACCAGGAGCTTCAACTACATTTCCATGGGTGTGTTCATGGATCTACATTCCAACATGTCAAATCTCTTCAGATTTCAACTACATACTTCCCTTTGGTTGGTTGAACATCTTTCTCTATGGGCTCTTCCAAACTTCAAGACTTAAGAAATAAAGCATCGGGCCTAGGTATTTCATCTCAAATTCCCGCGACAGCTTCTTACACCAGTGGAGGAGCTTTTTTCTCCCGCTAAGAAGAAGTCATCCACATAAAGTAGCAATATAACTATCCCATCATTCATAACCTCGAAGTAAAGGTTGAATCAACTTTACTCTTGGTAAAGTTTAATCTCAAGTAGGGAAACCATCAATTCTTCCATATCAAGCTTCTAGGAGCTTGCTTCAACCCGACATAGCTTTCAACCTCCGCATGAGTTCTTTCTATCTTCAACTAAACCCCTATGTTGTTCTATATACACTTTTCTTCAATAACACGTATTTCATTAGTTGTTTTCTACATCCATCCGGCTCCAACTTCCACTTCATTTTGGATGTAAGAGAAATGATGGTTCTGATAGAAGTGTATTCGGCTACAGGAGAAAATGTCTCTACATAATCTGGTCACTTTCCTTTGGAGAAAAACTACAGACAAAAATCTTGCTTTTTGTTTTTCAATACTGCCTCCTCTGTTGTATGCTTGGTCTTTATATCCACTTGAAGACAATTATCTTTTGTTCTCTTTTTGGCCTGGAATCCACTCTCTCCTCATACATCATTCTCTTAGGTCGGACGGTATTCTTTTGTCATAGCATCCACCCATTATTTCTTTTCTCAATGGCTTCTTCAAAGCAAGTAGGTTCTTCTCTATATGAGAGATCGCTACACTGGGCGCTTATATAACTCCGAGAATGGCTTAGGATTCTTTTTTTTTCTCGTTGTTCCTTCTAGGGCACCATACTTCATGGGTCTTGAATAATTCTCTAAGTCAAGCCTTCTCTTTGTAGAGAGAGATCATCGTATGTGGAGGTTCTTGAGATTCCATCATATCATGATCTTCCGGAATCTCATCATCAAGGGTAACTGTGACTTCCTTCACATGTTCTAACCCTTTGAGTGTTGTATCTTCATCAAAGGTTACACCTTCACTATGTGGATATCAATATGATGGTAACCTCGCATGTAAATTCTGAAGGCCTTAGATCTCTACAATATTCAACAAATATTCCCTTCTTTCCTAAGGATCCAACTTAGTTCTCCTTTCTTTGAGAACGTGTACAAACATTGGACAACCAAATATTTTAGATGGATTACTTCTAGCTTCTTTCCTGCGAACATTTCTTCAAGGGTTTTGAACTGAAGTGCACTTATGGGATAATTTGTTTTGGAAGATAAGGTTAATGCTCTTTTCTCTACTTCAAAATTCCCCATAAGTGCATTGAATATCTTGATCGTGGAATCATAGTCTTCATTGCTTCCATAATTGTTCCTCCTATTCCCTTTTCTTTTTGTTACACCATTTTGTTGAGGGATTATGAGGGAGGTTAGCCCTCTTAATCCCGACATCTCTCCAAAATATTCCAAATTCATTTGAGTTGTACTCTCCCCCATTATCCTGCACCTGCTATCTTGATTTTTCTTTTCAGAGAGGTTTTCTACTAAGGCTTTGAATTCTTTGAAATTTCCAAGTACTTCATTCTTTGATTTCAAGAAATAAACCCAAGTCTTCATTTATAATCATCAAATAAATGATATAGTATACATACCTGTATTAGAGAGGTTGATGGCAATGGACTGCATACATCTGAGTGGGGATGAGCTCCAAGATTCCTTCTCGCTTTATCATTTTTGGGAAAGGATTCTATGTGTTCTTTCCTTGTGCACATCCCTTTGCATACACCTTCATGATCGAACTTTAATTATGGTAACTCAGAACTATTACCTGGTTATACATATAGTAAGCAGTTTTGTAGCCATGTGAGATAGTCTTCTATGCCAAAGTTCAAAGGAATTCAAGAGAGGAGTTAAGGCTACATCCGAGGACCTTTAACTTGTACAAACATCCTTCAGCTACTCCAATAACAATTGCATCTTCTATATTTTTTCCTTTTAGGTCACATAAGAACTTCACACCATCTATGAATGCAACCTTGAAACCTTTCTTATATAGGGTTGAGATAGAAATTAAGTTCTTGTCAAACTTGGTACATAGAGAACATCCTTCATTCTCATCAGAGTTCCTGAATCAATCTTGTAGGTGGATTCTCCCATCTCCCTTGATAGGGTAATGAGCACAATCTCCAAGTAAAACTTTCTAGGGAAGTCATTTCAGAAGGCTAGAGAGAATGTCTTTCCGGGACTGGCCATGTGCTTGGAGTCACCACTAGCTATGAGCCAAGTATCCTCTAGGTGTCACAGATCCTGAGAAAGCTAAAAACAAGACATAATTTCTTCTTTAGTCAACTTTGGGTGGCTCATCATCTTAACTGCATGGGCATTGATGTATTTTTTTTTCTCTTCTTGTATTCTTCCTTCTGGCAGGAAAATTCTTAGAAATGTGTCACATCTTATCATAATGATAACATTGATAAGAGGAGAAATCTTTTTTCTTTCTTTGACCCTTATGATATTTCTGGA
Organism: Picea sitchensis; assembly: GCA_010110895.2. Taxonomy (NCBI): domain Eukaryota; kingdom Viridiplantae; phylum Streptophyta; class Pinopsida; order Pinales; family Pinaceae; genus Picea; species Picea sitchensis. The sequence continues at coordinate 20,375 of SNQJ01S0037769.1, forward strand.
ATCTCTTTAGAGGGTGAGATTCTGTATGAAAATGGGTCTCCTTTTGGAAATGAGACCTTTTCTTTCCTCCTTTAGCATGAGAAGCTAGGGCTTGATCTTCATCCCTTAACAGTATGGCTTCTCGGTTAGCCACTCTTGCTTCTTCTTGAACACATTCTTCATGTAGATTGTCAAATTGGAGTTTCTCTTTTCTTGCACAAATAGTTTGGATGAAGGCATACCAAGGTCTTGCGAGACCATTAAGAGTTGTCATGATGAGTTCATGTTCATCCAAGTTGTCTCCAATTGCTTCTAATTGTTCCTTGAATTGAGTAACCCTAGAGAAATAGTCTTGAACTATTTCTCCTTTCTACATCTTTGTATTCTTGAGTTGGGTTCTCAAGTTCATCTTCTAGTTGATGTTCTTTCCTTCATACACTCTGGTTAGGGAATCAAACATCTCTTATGGAGTATTCTTAGAAGACACTTGAGGGATCAAGTGTTATTTAATGGAATATGCAATTATTCTTTTGGCCCTAATCATATCCTTTTTGTACTTCTCTTTGGTTCTTCTTTGGGTTCCGGTACATTTTATTTTATGAATTTTGCAAGGTCATTCTCTTCAAGAATGAGTCCAATTCTGTACTTCCAGGCACATAAATTTTCCACACCTTCTAACTTGTCAACAAACTTGGTGCTTGCATACATCTTGACTTTGAGCTAGGAAAATAACCAAAAAATGAAAGTGCTCAGAAAATCAATCTGAACTTACCAAGAGATGCGTTGGGCTGAGGCAAGTTGGCCAGAGTTAACTGTTTCCGAAAATTCCAAGATTTACCCCTTGAAACTTGACCTGCGCAAATCAGGACTGGTACTTCTGGTACTGGTTTTGGTTTCCTGGTTTTCTGGTACCAGTCAAAACTAGGGTTTGACTTTCCAGAGAGTCTGGCGACTGAAAAGGTGTGCTCAAGTTGCCAAAGGATGTGTTAGGGTAGGGCACACTTCCCTAGATATTTTTTATTCAGTAATTCCTCTCCAATAAAAAAACCCTAATTTCCTTGTACGACAACAATGACGCTTTTATATACCCAGTGAAAGGTGCTCTATTCAGTCAAGCTCTGACACCATGTTAATTTTAATGTTGTTATTAGGTTATTTTCAATTTACTAGAACATTCAATGCATTTCCAAAGAAACGACATAAAGATGATCACTGAAAGAAACATAATCACAAGGAACACAACATTTTATCCTGGGAAACCCAACAAAAACTTCCTCAATAATAGATTTCCAATACAATGTCAAGACTAAGACCAAACCACCAAGAATAAACAAGGACTGAGCACGTGCCTCTCTTCTCCTTCTTCTTGCAACTGCAACTTCCTCCAAAAGATGCACACTATAAGTGTGAGTGAGTGAATGAACAAGTGAGGCGCCATCCTCACTTATAAATACTATTTGAGGAGGGGCTAGGGTTATGTATCTCCACTTAGTAGGGTTGAATTCTTCCAAGAGTGGTTAAAACCACTTTATGAACCCGAGGGGCCGACTTTACAAATACCACCATATAAATATGGTTTGACCAATCCAAAAAATGGGATTTGGTCTTATACAAGACCCGACATGATCAATCCACAATAGAGGATTTTATCTATAATATAATACCTCAAATATAATTAGAATATTCTTCGAAGATACAATATTTCAACAACAAATACATGGTGGCACTGCACTTCTTGTATCTAGACAAGTTGTCTATGCACATATGTGACTCAATTGTCATACATTGTATAGTATTAACTAATTATTTGAAACAACAATGAAAACTTTAAAGGACAATTACCAATACTTTGGGATCAATTCTCACCAAAAAAGGGTACATGACATTTATTAAGCTCAAGGATTTCATGTCTTTCTATTAGTGATTGAATCAATTTGTACAAGATTTGTGCAATTGTGATCTTAATAAAAGAGACTTTGTAATTTGCATCAATCGAAATACTACTACAATTTCAATGGAACAACAAACCATAAAACTATAAATACTTTTCTCTGAGAAAGTGCAAACATTATTATTGGTTATCTCTGGAGATGGAACGAACTACCAATTCCAATATCATCAATTGTAAACAAGAGGGGAGTGGTTAATTCTATGAATTATTTACAAGTTAAAAAATCATTGCAATTATGAAATCGTTGATGGCACATAAGAAATCAAACACCAACATATGAAATTGTTAATGAAACTAACTATTGTTGTAGAATCTAAAATACTCTAGCAACAATGTAACACAAGCATTGCGTCCTGGATTGGTGAGCCCTTTCCAACTGATAGCAAACCTTCAAAACTTATAGTAGCACGATTAAGATAACACCACGATATTTCAGAATGATGCTTGCATTCAAACATAGTATAAAATCAAAACATATGCTCCATTACATAGATCGATTATGATTAATAACAACAGTGATCAAGAATTCTCTTGGCTCCAAAATAGACATCTACAGTATCACATATTCCAACTCTAAACTCTGATTACAATGATGTATTACATACATATAGAAACCCTAAACAAAATGATAAGATTTTTCCCTGCACTCTTGTAAACTTGAATGATCGAAATGACAAAGGGAACAAACATATCAACCACATTTAGCTCTACACGATCTATTTGGTAAACTTAGCAATCGATATGAGATTCAAGGAATTCAGTTTTGATATTTTTCTATTCATATGAAATAATGCATACGAATAACATTTTGTTCTCATTTTGGAAGATTCCCCCATGAACTTCCTGGGCATAAGAAGGCGTTGACCCTGTGTTTGACCGAAGCCTAGTGCTCTCATGGAAGATCTAGAACTCGAGCCAAAGGACACAAACCATGTTGGGGACCGGATCTACAAAAACCATGTGCTCCTTTTCCTCCTAGGCACACTCATATAGGAAAAACTCCAAACCTAGGGGCTTGAACTCCATAGTTGGTGCAGGAAGTGAACTACAATTCTTCATAGGGGAACATTAGTTCCAAAAACTCATGAAAACCTATTAAAAACCTAGGAAATTAAATATGATAAGAAACTATTACCTCTTTAATGCTTGTTGCAAGGTTTTAGGCTTAGGATCATGGATTTGTAGGATAATGGGGTTTAGTTTAGGTGTAGTAGTGGGAAAATAGTGAGAAAATGGTGTTTAAAATATGGAAAATTGGAAGCCTACAAGGCCCTAAAATACAACTTCTTAGAAACAATCTCAATGAAAAACAACATAGAACCACAGCTCTGTATAGGGTCTTTGGAATTTGAGTTGGATATGTACACCATTAGAAGCTTTTGCGCATCATGGATGGATCTCATGGCCTTGACCATCATCAAAGAATGAAAACAAGTGCCTTAGGATCTTGTTGACGCTTCTATAGCTCAAGATCCTTGAACAAGTTCTCAAACCAATACACAAGAACTTTGTTGGGGGTATTTGGCTTCCAAGTAGGATGTAAGTTCAATGAGTAGGTTTTATGCACTATAAATGGGTGTCAAGGCATAAATGTATTTTGGGGGGAAACAAAAAACTTAAGTCATAATTGAATCTTCTTGAGCTTAATCAACATGAATAACACCAATAAACCATGACACATAAGGAGTCTTTGTTATATGGTTGGATATGGGTGCCATTAAAAGGTCTTGGTCAACATGGATGGATCTCAAGCCCTTTACCATAGTTGAGGGATTTAAACAAGAACCTCTAGCCTGAAACCTTGTTTCTTAGGATTAATAGCCATGGAAAAGTCCTTGAACCACTACATATGACCTCTATAGGGTATTAACCACCTCCAAGTGGGATATGAGCACCATGACTAGGTTAGTTGTGAACCAATAATGAGTCTCAAGATCTAACCAATGTCAGGGGAGGACAAGATTGGTCTTGTTTCTTAAATACAACTTCTTGGGTTGAATCTCTATGAAAAATACTTAAAACCCACAAAACATTCCCTCTCTTAGGGATCTTTTGAATATCAGTGGTTTACCAAGGGATATTAAGATGTTTTCAATAAGACTAATGGATATTTGGGTCTTAACAATGGTCAAGGATGGATAAAAAGGGACACTAGGACCTTTTCATGGTATCTTTGGCCTCTAAGTGGGATATGGTTTCCATTAATTGATTTTGGGCAATAGTGATGGGTCTAGGGTCCTAGATCACATGGTCAAAAAGAAAAATAAGGGCCTTACATTAGGAGAATGAAACTTCTAGGCCTCAAGCACTATGAACAAGGCCTCCAACTACACCACATGCCTTTTATGTGGGGTCTTTCACCTCCAAGTGGTTTTTTGCAAATGGGATGGGTCAGGGGCATTGAATATGGTTGGGAGAGGAAATGAGGGCATATGCCCTTAAACGAAGGTTTTAGTGCTAAAGATTTTATTTTGAAACATGCCAGAATGAGGAATTTTTTTAAGTTTTAAAAGCTTTTGAAAATGAAACAATACATATAGATGCTTAAGAAAAATATAAATAACAACAATGGCACGCACACCATATATAGATATTTACCCCAAAAACCCTTAATTAAGAAAAATAACCTAATTTAGATCCCCAACTCTATCTTCTTCATTGTCAACTTAACCATTCACAATAAAACATCTAGGTATTATGCATCATCCAAAACCTTAATTCACTAACCCAAATTAGATTACAACCCTAATACCTTAACCTTGATTAGATTGCAATGGATCGAAAAAACACACTAAAAAAATGCTCGTGGATGAGTGTACAATTCACATGGTCTAGCTAACACCTCCTGCATAAGTGCACAATCTACATGCAAATAATATAACACATCTCCGAGAAGTTTTACATGGTTATTATTTTAAGTAAAAATAATGCATATCCATTCCTATGAATTTAGAAAAAAGGGCAGGATTGTCCATTTTCTTCTACATGTTGGATGAGTTGGATGCTTTGTTTTTAGCTTTGAAGTGAAAAAAATGTTGGGTAGAGATGCATAAAAAAAAAGAACTCATTTTTCCATCTCCCAATTATTATCTCTATGTTTGATGAGGTTTTTAAATATGGTCCACATATTCATTCCCGATGAAACTTGACACACCTATAGAGTTCTATATACAGATTCCACACACACACACACACACACACACATTACTTTCTATTTTTAGTTAATTTTTATTTTATATAGATCATAATTCTAAAATACATAGGTCTTTTTCCCTTGTATAGGGTGTCATGGATGCACTCAAGAGTGGAAGTAGACACATGTCCTTTTGAGGGACAGATGGCAACATGACCCCATCAAGGTTCAACATGAGAAAGGAGGAGAAGGTATGTTGAAGGCCATTATTGTTTGTCCCTTCTATCTAACGACCATCTCTCCACCTTGCATGAAAATTAAACCCCATCTCGCAAGAATGATGAATTTGCATGGGTAAGGGATGCATTCTAGTAGAAATATAAAGAGGAAGTCTACTTGAGTTGATGGGCTTCATGGAAGGTCGGTAGTTTATAGGTCCCTTGTGTGATTCCTTTATGTTTTTTTAGTATTTCTTGGTAAATATTGGATCTCCTTGTGAGTAGTCAAGACAGATAAAGCCTAGTAATTATATTTCTTACCCCATCCAAGCCATATCCATTTGAATTTTGAGGTTGGAGAGGTAGGGGAAAAGACCCATTTTCTTTGGTTTCTTGTAATTGCGGGGGGGGTGGGCACCTATCTATTATTATACGCTCAACTTGGTATCAGTTTATTGAAGGGGGGTAACCCATCTATTATCATAGGGTTGGCTTGGTATCAAAGCACTAGACACTATTCATTTTGAATTATGTGGTCAGTCTAGGGAGATAGAGAGTCGGTTGGGAGTTGCTATGTCTAGCATTCAACCAATTCTTAGTCTTTAACTTATAATAATTTGTTTGGGAAGATTCAATTCATAAATATGAATGAGCATAAAAAACAAGGGAAGCAAGCAATTGGGGGTAGCAACACCAATGTAGCTAGAAGGGGAAAGAATCTAGTGTGCATAATCCCTAATGAAAGGACCCCTCCTCACAATAAAATTAAAGCCAAAATAGAGACCATGGAGGTTGCAAAGTGATACAATATAAGATTTCTAGCTTCAGTTAAGGAGGAGGTAGAACTAATTGAAAACTTGGTCAGGGAGAAATGTGATAATACCTCCTCTAAAGTTATTGATGCCGAAATACTAGACTTGATTCTAGATATGGGTTTTTCCTATAGTAGGTACACTAAATACTTCAAGTTGGTAGAACTACAATGGCATAGAAAACCCTTCATTATACATGTAGTGGAAGAAAAAGGCACTTAGTAGAAAGCTATATAGGACAAACCGAACTTCATGGACCACACATGTGAATATAGTTAAAGCAATTTGGGGAATTAAATTTGTGATGAATGACAAAATCTAGATGACCAAACAATAGAAAGAGAGGCTCAGGTAGCCACCCGATTGATCTACATTTATGTAGACTCGGCTTAAGAGGGTGAGGCCTAATGACCTCATTACCAAGTCTAGGACCCTTTTTCTCTAAATTTTGTGTTAATCATTAGTATGGGTGTTTATCTTGCCCATTTTCATAGAGCAGACTACTACTTAGTAGTTCCTTGTCTTATGGACAACTTTTTTATCTCTATAAAATTGTATCAAGGCCTTCTAGGATAGACATCTATGTTAGAACTTAGTAGCATAGATAACTCTATTGATAGTTTTGAATATCACAAGCATAACCAATAGAAGTTTGCATAGATAACTCTATTAATAGTTTTGAATATCACAAGCATAACCATTAGAAGTTTGATCCGGGAAAGTATTTACTTTTTTGTATATTCTTAATGAATGAGTAGCTAAATTACAAAATAAAATACATCTAGGTCTTTTGTTTATTCCATAAAGATTTATTTTCCTGGCTATCTAGAAAAAAAATTGTATGGTGCACAAGTATAGACCAAGATATGCACACTACAGAAAATTGTAATTTCAGAGCTTTAGTGACTTTCTTAATTTTTAAAATGTATAAAATTAACATTAAAAAATATGCAAAAAGAACTACACACAAGAAATGACTATTATATACAACTTTGAGAATTTGTTTCACTAAATTCCATCATTTAGGTAATAAGTTCACGTCTTAATGCAAACATATGCATTTATTTTAGAGGAAGAGTAACATATAGATGTTATAAGAACATGGTTTTTGTTATATTTTGGAAGCTAATTCAATTTCCCATGTCATCTTCTCACATCATATTCGAATAACTTGTGCATGTACCAGAATAATTCCTCCTAACTCAACAAATTGTTTTTTTCTAGATTTTTATTGCAACTAATGAGTCATGAGGGGGAAGCTTTAGCTTGCACTATCCCAACTATAACTTCTAGTGAAATTCCTACCAGATTTGGGGGATGAATTTCCACTGAAAAAATGTGGAGGTTGTCCACTTATTAACTTCATGTCGTTAACATGTCTCATTCAATGATAGTCTTAGTAAATCTCTAACTCTTTTTTATGTCAACAACATTAAATATCACAAATCACAAGTTGAATCATCTTGTAACAAAATCAAGAAAGGATAATTACAAGTACTAAAAATAAAAGAAAAATTTATTTATGTTTATAGATAAATACAAGTAAATACAATAACCACACTTTTTTATTGAAAATTGTTCCAAATTAAATTCTTATAATGTTTGAGATCAACAATCAGTTGGAAGACAAAATGCCAAAAAAAATGAAAAGAATTACATTGATGGCTAGTCTTCCCAGACAACTCTATAACAAAGGATGTCTTGTTTGAAAGAAAGGACAACCACAAACCAAGGGAAAATTGAAAATTGGTACAAAGAAAGGAAAAACCAGATTGGAATGTAGAAAGTACAACCACAAACCAAGGGAGAATTGAAGATTGGGACAAAGAAAGGAAAAACCATTGGAATCTGCTTAAAGATCAAAAGGCAAAAAAACCTTGAAGTCTATGTAGAAGTTTATCCATTATCCAAAGCCAAAGGCAAAAGAGCCTTTGAGTCTATGCATGCATGAGTAGAAGTTTATCCAAAGCCAAAGGCAAAAGAGCCTTTGAGTCCATGCATGCATGAGTAGAAGTTTATCCATTATCCAAAGCCATCTGCATATATTAGTAGTGAGTAAGAATGCATTTCATTTGCATATATTACTAATGAATAAGAATGCATCAAAATCCCATTAAATGTTGGTTTTCTATTTAAACTTAGGGATAAAAATCTCTCAGTAATGCATTCAATTTCTCTGTGATTGTAATTAGTTTTACTCTGTTATGTCAATAATAATAATAATTGCTAACACTATGATTAAATCATTAGATCGTTGATTGTAATATTATATGCTAGAATTGAAGCCACACAACCAGTGAAATAGCTTTATTCCTTAGGAAGTTTCACCACACCCCCGTAGCTCCAATCAACTGAACGTTGGGTTATCTAACTGACAAGCTCCAACACAAAAATTCATTTGCTAGCTTGCATTATTTGTTTGAGTGGATTGCTAGCTTCCATTATTAGATTGGGTCGCTGGCTAGGGTTTTTATGGTCTGTATGGAACTCTGTGCGTCCCCATAATCCGTTGACCAGGGTGTCTCCTACCTTCAATTCAATGTATGCTGAGCACTTGCACCCTGAACGCCCATGCTACAACAATGTCGCATCGATACCTCTGCAATTGAATTCCTGATGGCTTACTTACAACCCAATATTCTTTGATTGGATCGTTGGGTGAGCAATTATTGAAGCAACCGTTTGTACAACACTCTACAACAATGTCGCATCGATACTTCTTCAATTGAATTCCTGATGGCTTACTTACAACCCAATATTGTTTTAATGGATCGTTGAGTGAGCAATTATTTTGAAGAGAGTAGTTTAAACGTTTTTTTTTTGGTTTTTTTAAGTGAGTTTGATTTTATTCAAAAGTTGGTTAGGAATGGTTGGATCTGCAGATTTGAGTGGGTAAGTTTGAATAATCTGAATGCCTCAATTGTTGAATGTCCCAAGGGTTTTTCAGTATTCTGAATCTATTTATGCATTCAGAAATGCAATTTAAACAGCAAAAAATAGTGATTTTGTCGAGATTTTCATTGCTGAATTCCAGCCAAAAAACCCAAAAAGGTAACCTTATTCGTTGGGTTGTGACAATACATACCTTTGTCGTATTTTTAGTGAGATTTACTAATTTAGTGAGATTTGTTGGATTGTGACATTTGTTGAGTTGTGACAATACATACCTTTGTCGTTATATTTGTTTGGAGATTTCTCAAGCGTTTGGGGTTTCTGTATGTCTAGAAGCCAATGAAGAGTTTCTTGAAATTTGTATTCATTTCTCCATTACTTGGCCAAGCAATAAAGATTACCATTACCCCCATTGCTCCCTAATTCGTCTCAACTATTGCATGTGTGATATTTTATATTTCTCTATTTTTGTATTTTTATCTCTATTCATGAATTCTGTTTACAAATCTGAATTCCAAAAAAAATCACTGATGAACATTTCCTTGTTGGGATGATTACTGCTATGGAGAGGAACAATCGGTATTGATAAAGCCCTGGCCAGGCATACCCCTTACCTACAATTCATTTCTCATCGACCTCCACAGCTATCGTTTAAACCTCCATCCATCCTCATTCAAATGATTGGATGTATGTTTATTGGAGGACTCACAGTTGCTATGGTAACAAAGGCTAGAACAGGTGCCTGCCGCCTTTTGTCTAACGTTGGGATAAATGCAGAGAATGGCAGACGGGAGCATTAACCGGAGCGTTGGCTTTACAATTAAAATAGCATCATATATGTATTTACACTCACCTGGCCGAACAAGATGCAAGTGTTGTCACTGCACATTCTTTAGAAACAGTGTATGTGGTTTTATTTTGGTTGGACTGAGTGAAAATGTTGGGTTTAATATTCCAATCTTCTAGAGCTCTGATTGGTTGGCAAAGTTAGAATGCACTGTTGAAGTCTGTGCATTTTCAGCCATCCACTTTTGTGGACCTGAATGCATAATATGTGGAGTTCCTTGTTTAAATTTTTCGGGTGCACTTGTATTTTTCATCACAGTAGGGTGCACTTGTATCTTCGCTTGAGCATTGGTCCTGGCAATGCTAACAAATAGCCCAAGTTCATTAAACCAATTTAAAGTAGAACCATTTTTTATAACTATTTTTGTTGGCAACTATAAAGAAACAAAATATAACTTTTTCAAAAGATTATATAAAGAAACAAAATATATAACTTTTTCTAAAGATTTATATATATATATATATGTTAATGAGAGTTAGATAAAAAATTAAAATAAGAAATTTCAAAGTTAAGTCCTCATTAATATTATTATTAAAATTTTGATTTTTATTATATTTTTAATTTTAATTTATTTATTTATAATTTATTTTATATAATATGATGATGACAATCAAAATTATATTAATCTAATTTTTATTATTTAATAATCTTTGTTTGAACATGTCACATATATTACTTCTTTATCAAAATTAAAAACATAATATAATTTTTAATCTATCATGTATGGTCATGCTTATTTTTCCATGGAAAAAAAGCTTGATTTTATTCATTCAAGGAGACAAAATTACATTTTGTATTTGTTTTTAAGCACAATTATTTTAGGAACAGATGTTTAAGGCTACCACCTGTAGAAAAGGCAAAGCAATAATAGTTCCTTAGTCTCACAAAGTCTTTCAGACTATTACAATAGTGAAAAAACTATACATAAAAAAAATGGACAAAATCAGGAAACTTGTCCAAGGGAAGCCATCCGATCACATCTGATATATCATGTTGGAACAAGACCAAAACAATTGATAAAAATGGAATAGGAGGAGCTAAAATATGTGTGTATATAGTGAAGTTGATGATTCGGCCAACTGTAGTTATGGGTGAGCCATGTCTTTTATGAAAGGTCTGTGATAGTACTCAAAAACCTCTTCCCCCACTGCTTCAGTGATGTGCCAAACCCCCGAAAGGAAGAAGAGTCCCTTCTTTTGAAAGGGAATCAACTAACTAATTTTGTTCCCTGTAGACATGTTTGAGTGAATAAGAATCAAATAAATCTAGAAACCTGAAAATCTCCTCCAGAATAGGAAACAAAAATATATTGTGGCATAATTGAACTTTCTGAGGCCAATTTATAACATTCAAGGAGTCTCCAAACAATTGGATTGATCAGACCTCATTTTCCCCGACAAATTGAAGCAGAAGTTTTAAAGCCACAAGTTAGGCAAAGTTGTTGGAGCCCAGACCCAAACCCATTTTAAGTTTGAAGGAGTGATCAGCCGATAAAAACAACATTGCACCCACAACACACAATCAATTTTCATTTTGGGAGGCACCATCGAAATAAGACGAGGGCCTAGAGTGGTCGATAGGCTCAGATTGAATGAGGCAGATGGATAGAAGGTATTTTTCCTGAGGAAAGTGTGAGAGGATCGAGAGGCCCTGAGAAACAATAAGTGCTGGAAGGGAAAGCAAGTCCTGGATAATGGCTTTATTATGGGCCAACCAAGTGCCCCAACAAACTATGAGAAGCAATGCTTTAATACTTTTTTAGGTTGGAGTCTAAAGCCAAGATTTCCAAGCCTATTCAATATTGAGTCCATCCCAAACTATCCTATGATTTAAAAGGACTGATAACTCAATCCAGACTTGCTTAGAAAAAGAGCATTTGATGAAGAGATGTGAGTTGGATTCAATGTCTCATTTACAAAGAGGACACGAGCCTAGATCAACTATGCTTCGTTTCCTCATGTTTTCCCAAGTAGGAATTTTATTGTAGATGGAAAACCACATAAAAATGTTTTCCTTCAGTGGGAATTTCTTCTTCCATAGGCCGCACCACCACTAACATGGATGCCTTTGCATGAGATCTATAGATAAAGAGACATAGCCCAATTTTGGAGTATATATCCCATGAGGAGCCTTCTTCCACATCAATTCATCTTCTCTCTTAGAAATCCTAATGTGACCCGATTAGAGTGAAAAAATATAATTGAGCCAAGGGAGGGAAAAATTACCAGCTAAGCCCAAAGCTTCTGGTCTCAACCAACCTTCTTTCTAGAGAGATGAGGAGGATGGATCAGATACCTAGGATAGGAATTGAATGTCCTATGTGTGGATCCTTTCAATTAGATCATTAGGTAGAAGGTGAGCGATTCCATTACCTAGCCAGGGATCAATCCATATTCGAACCCGATTACCATTTCCCACTCTCCAAGCCAAACCATCCCTGATCACCGGAAAGGAGGAGGTAACCGCCTTCCAAATAGTGGAACAATTTGGGTGGGATTTTACTGATTTCTGAATCCAATCGGTTATGGAGTCTGGTCGGATATATTTATGCTCCACAATTGAAGTCCAAAGGTTGGCAGAAGAAATAATCCTCCAACATGCTTTTGCTGCCAGTGATTTTGAGAAATAAAAAGATATTTTTTAGTCCCCAACCACCCAGGGATTTTGGGCGAGCTAGAAGATCCCACTTATCCCAAGGGGAGGTGAATTTTTCCTAAGGGCAAGACCAGATAAAGAAGAAACAAATTCGTCTGACCTTTTTCAGAATTCCTTTTAGAATCCAGGCCAGAGACATCCAATAGACATGGATAGCTTCCAAAACAGATTTGGCCAAATTAAGTCTCCCTGCTCTTGACAGCCACCTAGAGCTCCAACGTTTTAGGCGTTTCTCAAGTTTTTCTAAAATCCAGCACCAATGAATTTTTCTGTAATCATTTGATTTTAGCTAAAAACCTAGATATTTTATTCCTTTAGAGAAATCCAATGTCTCAAAAGGAAAAAGAGAAAGATAGTGGTCAACCGCTCCCACCTCTAGGCGAACAAAAGTGATGGTGGATTTGTGTGCATTAATAATCATACCAATGGCCATCCGAAACAAATTGATGATTTCTGCAAGTTTGTTCACACTTCTTAGTCACCCACTATAGAAGATGATCACATCGTCTACAAAGAGGAGGTGTGTAATTCTCGGACTTGGGGCCATTGAAATTCCTTGAAAGTCCCCCGAGTTGGTCGCCTGTGCAATGGTCTGACTGAGACCCTCTAACACCAGCAGAAGGAGAGGGTAAAGAGGGAATCCTTGTCTTAGGACACACTCAGATTGAAAGAAAGGGGAGGCAGTTCCATTAATAAGAAATGCAAAGGAGACCGAGGTTATGCACACCATCACCCATTTGATAAACAAAACTTCGAACCCCGGGTGAGTAAGAAGGAGTCTGAGATAGGACCAGTTGACCTGATCGAAGGCTTTAGATAGGTCGATATTTAGAATAGCTACCCAAGATATGGAGGTCTTTAGACTATGGAGACCTTCTTGGGCCACACCAATTAATTCATGAATCTGATGGCCTTCAAGGAAACCAAATTTCTCTTGGGAGATAGAGTCTGAGAGAATAGGCTTTAACCTCCTAGCAATGATTTTGGCCACAATTTTGTAAACGAATTTGCAGAGTGAGATTGTCTTAAAATCATCAAAGGATTGTGGCTCATCCAATTTAGGAATGAGGGCGATAAAGGTTGAATTTATAGGTGTGTGCATTCTCCCATTTCTTATGTATTCTTCGACTGCTTTCAGAAGGTCAGTGCGTAAGAGCTCAAAAAATCCCAAATGGGATTCTATAGTCCACCCATCTGGGCCAAGGCTTTTATATTTTTGCATGATATGGAGTGTTTCTTTGAGCTCGACTTTACATACTTCAAAAAAAAGGTCTCTATAGCCTTCCTCATCAAAGAATCTAGGAAAAAATAGAGCGAGCCTTATGATGTCGACAATGTTGGTGTTTTGATCTTCCTTGAAGAGAGCTTGGAAGAGATTTTTTTCCATCTCGGTGAGCCCTTCGAACATGGATACAAAAGTGTCCCCCTATCCTTTGAGGTTCCATATAGTGTTGGACGCTTTCCTGACTTTCGCAAAAGCGTGGAATAATTTGTTGTTTTCATGGCCCATCTCTTTAGATGTCATTCAACTTCAATATCATCCAACAGTTTCCTGTGGTGGGTCTCCAGTGCTTTAAGGGATACTTTAGCGTCCAAAGTGGAGAACCCCCCATCCTCTAACTGAGAAGTGTGGTCAAGATGAGCCTCAATTTGTTTTAGTTCTTGCTCTTCTTTGGCTCGCTTATCATGGGCCCAAGTGATCATCATTTTCTTGACTCACTTTAAATTTGCCACAAACTAAATGAGAGCTGAGTGGCCAGAGCCCTGATCATAGCCAACCCACTTCTCCTTCATTAATTTATGGAATTCATCGTCAGCTATCCAGGTTGCATTAAGCTTAAATGGACTGGAAGGATTCTTGGGACCACCTTCAATTTCAAGCCATACCGGAGAGTGATCTGACTCTCCCCCACTATTAATCCATTGACGAAACTGAAAGGGGAGTTCCAAAAGAGAATACGACACTAGAAAATGATCAATACATTTGGCTACTCGAGCCTCGCCCTTCCTCATATTCCTCCAGGAAGGAAGAAGCTTGAGTGGGACAATGTCAATGAGACCATGATCAATAAGTAGATGGGAGAAAATCCCATATTGTGGATCTGGACGAGCAATAGGGCCCCAAAATTTTGCTTCCCCCAAGGAGAAGTTTATATCGCCTCCGAGGATGAGGTTCTCAACCTTGAGAAGGTTGTTCTTGAGGAGGGTCTCCTAGAAAGGGGCATGCGTAGCATACGACCCATACACATTTAAAACCTTGAATTCCAACCCCACTCCTTCCAAAAGCAAGTCCACCCCCAGAAAAGAGTCAGGATCCCAAGAGTTTAAGACTTTCACAAACCGAAAATTCCATCCAACTACTAGACCCCTGGAGTGACCATTTGCATTGGTTCCAAGGAAATTCCACGAGGGTAAGAGATATTCCAACATCTTTTTCAAAAAGGCTTCAGAAGACATCTTTTCTTAGAGGATAATTACACTTGGATGATTTAGGAGGATTATCCGCTTCAGGGCGAGTTTTTTCTTGGGGCTCGCCATCCCCCTATAGTTGAAAGAGAGAAACTTCATGGAGGAATTCCCTCAAGGGAATGAGTTGCTCTAAGGGCCCCAAAAATGGAACGTTTTATGCCAGAAGCAATGTCAACTAGGGCTTGACTTTGAGCCTTTGAGAGATGATAAATGCACCCTCAACCCTTTTTAGTGTTGTGCACCTCAAGGTTCAATCCAAGACCATAACTACCAGTCTCCGAGGAGATGATATTTTTGTTTCTAAGAGGGAAACATATGGCCGAGTCCTCAGAACCAACAGAGGAGAGGTCCTCTAATGAGGGAAAAGAAGTGGAGTCAGGAGGAAATGATAGGATGAAGGAGCATGAGGCTAAATGAAAGGGGGGGGAAGAGAGGGGGGTGGAAAAGGTCCAAGTGATCGAGGGTTCAGGGAAGGGGAGGTCCTGGACAGAGGGAGGAGGGTCCATTTTTAGAAACTTTAGAGGTTGAATTAAACTAGAAATAGGTAAGGGAAGAGAGAGTTGCATACCCAGAAAGGAGCCAGAAGGGGAAGGGAATAAGATCCATCCCCAATTTCCTAATATCTGAGTGCAGTTAATGAAGAAACCTCGGGCAACAGGCGAATTCACTCATTGTTGCAAATATCGGGGGGTTCAAATACACATCATGGTTCCTAAATTGGATTGGGGTAAATTTCAATATAAGTTGATTCAATTCTATGTATTCAATTTTTAGGTCTTAGTAATGAAAATAGGCATCAATGATAGTTTATATCCAAGTGCAGCTAGAAACTGGAGGCAATTGAGATTGAGACAAAGAGGGCCAAGACAGAGGAGATCATGTTGAGAAGTTTGGGGAGAATCCTTGGGGTAGGAAGCTCGGAAGACTGCCCGAAAAACCCTATGATGAAGGATCTAAAGGATGGGAGAGAGCATGACTTGAAACAAAATCATCCTCCAGACAAGGGTCGTGAAACTGTTCAAAGCCCGAAGAACCAGAGAAAGTGACAATAACATGAGCGGAAATAGGAGAAGGAATGCAAGCCTCAACCCAGACCACTGAAATAGGTTCAGACCAACATGAGTCAGCTAGAAAGAGGGGAGGGGATCCAAGTGGCGAGGACCAGGGGAGCAACTCAACAAGGCCAGAGGAATAATCTACAATGTCGTCATATATCACCATTTTTGCCTGCCAAAAAAACTTAGAAATGGAAAAAAGGGGGAACTCCCGACACCAACTAAAACCCTAACTGCAGATAGAGAGAGGTTGTGACCTCAACTTCCACCAAGAGAGGAGTAAGGGAGGATATCGAGCCTGTGGTGAGGGAGGAAACTACAGAGCCATTTTTTTTGCACATTATGTATTGTCATGCTTATATAATGTTTTTATATTTATTAATACTTTTAAATGCATAAGATCCATCTTAACTCCAAATTTATCAAGTGTGGAGAAAGATCAAATCTATCAAGGTACAAACCTTTAACCTTTTCTTAAGTTTTGCATTCAAAAAAAGGTTTGTACCTAGATAGATTTGATCCCTCTCGGCCCTTGATAAATCCGGGGTTAAGATTGATCTATTGTGCTTTTATTATATAAGTGTTTTGACTATTAATTAATGTAGTGTAGATTAATTAATTAAGTGGACTTATTTATATGTGTTTATTTATTTATTTTTATTTTTATGTTTTATATTATTTTATTAATAATTTAATATCTTATTATCGTGTTTTTTATTTATATTATTAATATTATAAATTTATTTTTTTCCCTAATTTTATTTCAATTTGAATGAAATTACATTATGTAGATACATGATCATATGCATTGTTGAGATTGACCCAAAGAGGCCTCTAGGTTCATAAACAAAAGAAACAAAAAAGCAGCTATTATGCTACATACAATTGTAATGCATACATAAGACCACTGAAGAAACATTGTTTTACATTAAATACTTATACTGATCCAAAAAGTTGCAACTGCCGCAAAGATTGATAAATAGAGTGAAAATGAGCACAAACTTGACCATCCAAGATAGCATAAGATAAAGTATGGAACTAGTCACAAATAAGAAAGAAGGAAGCATGGACTAGATCTAGAGCCGATTTTCTATATATGGCATGTAATAATACTCATAAATCTCGCCATTGTTGTCCTCTTTAATCACCCATTGACCAAAATCCAACTCCAATCTGACCTTTGAGAGCTGATATGCTACCATATTCCTCTCCCTGTAAACATGATGAATGTCCAATTTATCAAAAGAGGCCACTATTCTTCGTATCTATCTGAAAATAAGAAGCAAAAGGATGTTTTGGCAGTGTTGTGTTTTTCGAACCCAATCCACAACTATTGGTGAATCGCCAAAAATATGAATAGAGTTGGCATTTTTTTCTTTTGCAAAGAGGAGAAAAATTTGAGAGACAAAAATTATGCATAATTATTGGATCCAGAGCCCAACCCCATCTTTATTTTGAAACAAACATGGCATGACATATGTAAGACAGCCCCTCGCCCCACATATTTGGTTCCTATTTTGGGATGCACCATCGAAAAAATCCCACAATCTCTGTTGGTCCACCCTTTCTTCTTGAATTACCCTTCTAGACACCTTTTCTTTGTGTTGTGGAAAGTGACCAAGAATACTAATACATTGAGTAACAGTAACTTCAGAAGGGATTTCTTTATTTCCAAAAATTGAGGAATTTCTAGCAAGCCAAGTATCCCAATACACCAAAAGTGGAAGAGCTCTTACATCATTGTTATTGGAGTTGGAGGTCCAAGTTCTCCAGGCATCCTCGATCCTCTACCCTTGCCAAGAGAAAACATGCCCCTTCATTCTAGATGCCTCTTGTCAGACCTTCTTAATAAAGGAACATAGCAAGAAAAGATGAACTTGAGATTCCTCTCTAGCTTCACATAGTGGGAACCATCCTAGACCTTCTATTTTTCTTTTCTTCAGTACCTCCCAGGTAGGAAATTTTCTGAGTAACAAACACCACATCAAAATATTGGACTTAAGTGGTCAATTTAGCTCCCATATCCCTTTCCACCACCAATTGGGCTCCCTAAAGTGCAAGTCAACATTTAATTGAATATACCCCATTTTTGGAGTATATACTTTGAGAGGATCCAAAGCACATACCAGCTCATCTTCCCTATCCAATAAGCGGATATGTGCCAATTTCAAAGCCCTGGTGTAGTTTTCCAATATCCCTTCAAAATATTCCTCCAAGCCCATTTGAAGGTGAGTATGCCATTCCTGCAACTAGATAGTGGTTCAAACATGATCACCTACCTGATCAAGGTAAACCGACCCCTTTTCTTAGAGACTTTGGATCAAGGGTTCTGGAAGAAGATGTGCTCCTCCACTACTTGGCCAAGGATACTTTCTCAACCGGAATATGTTTCCATTTCCTATCCCGATCCATGCTAGTCCATCTCCAATTACATGAAAAGGATGACACCAAGGGTTTCCAAATAATTGAAGATGAAGAATATTTCTTTGAAGGACTCCTTAACCATTATTGGATTGAATATGGTCGAATGTATTTATGAGTCACCACTTGAGTCCATAAATTTTATGTGGATATCAATCTCCAGACTAACTTTTCATCTAGGGCCTTGGAAAAAAGAAAAATGTTCTTTAGTCCCCATCCTCCCAAGGTTTTTGGAACAACCAGAGGAGCCCATTTCACCCAAGGAAGGACAACTTTTTCTTGGGTCCCTTCCCACAAAAATTTTGAGCATATCTTCCTAATCTTTTCAAGAATCCCTTTTGGGATCCATGCTAAAGACATCCAGTAAACTGGTATGGCCTCCAATACTGATTTAAGAAATACTAGTCTACATGGGTGAGAGAGCCATGTGTAACTCTATGTGTTTAATATTTTATCCATCTTTGCAAGAATCCACACCCAATCTGTCTTCTTATAACTATTGGGCTTTAGATGAAATCCCAATTAATTCAAACCATATTCAAAATTCCTTACTTCAAAAGGGAAGAAAGTCTTGTAGATTTTTGCCTCTTCTTCCTCCAATTTTTGAAAGGATAAAGTGGACTTCCTTTCATTGGTCATCATCCCAGTGGCATGACCAAATAGGTCCACAATATCATGCAATTTTTCAGCATCCCTTTGCAAACCATTACAAAAAATTAAAACATCATCTAAAACAAGAGGTGTGTAATTCTAAGAGTTGAAGTTAAGGAAATTCCACAAAAATCCTTGTTCATGCTTGCTGATTTTAGAGCCCTGCTTAGACCTTCCACCACTAGAAGGAAAAATAATGATGAGAGTGGGAAACCCTGGAGAAGTCCTCTTTCATCTTTGAAAAAAGGGGAAACATACCCATTGATCAACACAACAAAATATGTGGAGGTTGTTAGCGATATTTCTTGTCTCGGGACAACAAATAGAAACAAGACAACGAAAGTCCTGAATCCATGAGAGTTAATAGGGACCATCCATATGGAAAGGACGCATGGCAGGAGATCAGCGTTATCGGGGAGGGTCCCGACAGGAAAGTGTCCATCGGAGTTGAAGCCATCGGGATATTGGGGATCCCGGGGACGAGTGATTTGTGCACTTCAAAATTGCGATCCGCGAAACCCCGATTGGTGGGGAATAGCTATCAGTCATGGTGGGACCGAGAGAAGCACCAAAGTGTGGGAGCCAGTTGTCAACTGGGCGGAGGTCAAGCTTATCAGAAAATCGGGGTTCTTGGAGGCGAGGGAACCGTTGCATCAAACACTATGATATCGCGATATGCGATATCCCGACACCAAGAGTGTGGGGCCACAGAAGTCGACGGAGGACAGGTGGCAGGATTTCGGACCATTGACAGGTCAACAGCCATGAGCCATCGGGGATCGAAGAATCGCGAGTCCGAAGGATGCATGCACATTGACGTCGCAAACCCCGAAACCCCGATGGAAAGCGATATGGCTGCGGTCATATGGTAGCAAGTCACATGGACCATTGTATAGCTCGGATGGGCTAAGGGAAAAAGAGCGCTCATCGGAGAATCGGTGATCGGGAGTTCAAAGGGTCAAGAACTCTTGACAACAGGGAACGCGAAACCCCGAAACCCGATACAGAGTCAGGGAAAAGTCACGGTGAAGAACAGGAGACCGTGAGGAAAGAAGAAGAGACCTGTGGACTGGGTCGGGTTTTCATCAGGGATTCCACTCGGGGATCTAAAGAGCCGCTTCGACTCAGCAGAAAAGGAGAAAGAGGGTGGGTGAAGCCTCGCATCACCCATTTATTGCAGAGTATGGAGGTCCCAACTGAAATTTACCCAGGAGGGTCCCTTGTACCGGTTCTCTTCAGGAAATCCACGTCGAGTCTCCAACTCACCAGAGGAACCTGCACACGCCAATTCAACATTCAAAGGGCTCAGCTACCCCCTGGCATGAGCCATGCTGAATTAAGGAGGCATATGACAGGGGAGCAGAGGACAGATTTGATTGAGGCAGACTGACAGCCCATCCTGATAGAGAAGCTCCTCAACGTTAAGCATTGAATTCATGATATGATCGCGCCTTCAACACCTGAGTCAGCTCCAAGTATATGTAGGCATTTTTTCCATTTTTGTAAGAATCGATGGTTGAGCAGAGCTCCCGGTTGTAAAGTTTTAATGAAGCACTGTTATTCTGGTTATGCATGAACTTTTGAGACTTCTTGCCTTATGGATGCCAGTTTCTTTCACGTCTCTGTTTACACTGTGTTAGAACAGCTCGGAATTGGAGGATCCAGTCGAGTTG
>SNQJ01S0037769.1:61472-73437 GCA_010110895.2 Picea sitchensis
AGAGCTTACTAGACAGGTAACAGAGGAGGAAATTTTAGAAGCAATTTTACAGTTTGATTCGGACAAAGCGCCAAGGCTAGATGGATTCAATGCTCATTTCTATAAAATTTGATTTGATCTGAATGATTCAATATGTCCAGAGATCAACAAGAATAGAGGGTGCAACAAATTCAACCTTCCTTGCTCTAATTCCTAAAGAAAGGAATGTTGTATCATTCTCTAGTTTCGTGCCCATTTATCTTTGCAATGCTTCCTGCAAGATTAAGTCCAAAATCATCACATCTAGGCTTTAGAAGGTTCTTCATAAACTCATCTCACCTAATCAAATGGGGTTTTTGGCCAAAAGACAGATTTGGGATAACTTAGTATTGGTCCAGGAAGCAATACATTCCAACAAAGTCAGATGGGAGAAGGGAATGGTCATAAATATAGACATGGAAAATGATTTTGGAAGAGTTAGGAATAGATTTCTTCTTGCAGTCCTGCATAAATTTGGTTTCATCCCAACCTTTATTCGGTGGATTGAAGCTTGTATAAGTAGCTGCTAGATTTCTCCTTTGATAAACGATCCTCCAACAAATTTATTTAATTCTTCTAGAGGTATTAGGAAAGGATGTTCGTTGTCTCCCCTTTAGTACATTATAATGGCATAAGCACTTGGTAGAATATTAGAACATGAGTAGAGGATTGAAAACATTCCTGGTCTTAGAATTGTTAAGGGTGTCAAGAGGATAAACCATTTTCAGTTCACATATGACATCCTTTTACTAGGTGGGGCTTCTTCGGTCATGGTTGCACGCTTCAAATCAATGTTATATCAATTTCTAGAAGTCTCATGGGAACTAGTAAACAATAACAAATGTCAGATGTATGCATGGAATACAAGTGCTCGCTTTTTTTTCTATCATCTCTAGGGTCCTCCAATTCTCCTACATGGTGAATTGGAGGTCCTTTAAATATTTGAGGATCCCCATTTTCTTTAATTCTCTCTCTTCGACTGAGTGGTCTGTCATTTTCTCCAAAATCAAGGAAAAAAATTCAATTTGGGGGGCACATTGGTTGAATCATGTCGATAGGTTAATATTGGTGAGAGTAGTCCTTTTGGCTCTACCAATGTTTCAATTCTCTTCCCTGTTCACTCTGACTAGAATTAAAAAGGCTCTGGCTTAAGAGATAATAAAATTCATGTTGGCAAGGAGGAGAGACAAATAAAAAAATATTTCATGTGGTCAATTGGAAAACTGTGAGGGCACGCAAATCCCATGGAGGACTTGGAATAAAATATCCACTGCTGGAAAACATAACTTTGGGTCCAAAATGTCGTGGAGGATGATTTCGGGCAAGTTTGATTGGTGGAAAAAAACTCTCATTTTCAAATACTTTTCAAAGGATCGATTAAAAAGCTTGATGTTAGGCACATGCCCATTTTGGGAAAGAGGCACGACGTGGAGGAAAGACAGTTCGCAGGGATGCATATCTGGTACAATGTTATAAGGATTTTTGGGTCCAAACAAAATCATGGCTTCCTTCCATGTCACATATCTGGTACAATGTTTTTTGCTGAAATAACAAGGCAATGCACCTATTGGTTGCATTTTTTCCATGAAAAGAGAAAAAATCAATTAATCTCTCTGCCTTGGAAAGTCGGGGATTTCATGGTCAGGAATATGAACAAGATTGACAGTTTCGCAGGCCACTTCCATAGCTTCAATTTGAAATGTGCTGAAAAAGTAAAAGGGTTCGACCCTGATGGTATTTTTGTAGAACACCTATTGGTTGCCGATTTCAACAGTTCTATCACTGACACTATCCTGAATGAAGACGAAGATAACGCCTCAGGAAGTCCTGCTCGTGACACTGACAACCTCGAGACAATACTCAACACCAATGATTCGTACAAGCAGAAACAAAAAAGCCCGTGTGAGAAAAGTGCCCAATCCTCGACCGCCACACCCAAGACTACAACATATCAGAACAATACACCAACGACCTACCCAAGCAAGAAAGTCACACATAGTTCTTCAGGCGGAGGAGGAGATAAGAAAGCTCCCTCCTACAAAATTGAAAGTTCTCACAAACTTTCCCCAAGCAAAAAACGGAAAACAATAGTGCAAGAACATGAGGGACCGAGGGGAGAAATTGATATCCACGATCTCTCTCTCGAAGATATGGAACTAGAAATTGACATTGACAAAATGTTCCCTGACGACAACCAACTAGAGAGCACTGCTCCACATAATCCTGAGATGGAAATAATTGGGACCGATACCTTGGATGAAGAAGAGTCTTTTGCATTTCAGAGCACTGTTTTTTACAGCGAATCCAAAAAAATGGTTATTGAAAAGAGAGATGCAAAGAATAATAAAGAGAAATCTCATCCAGATATAAACCTACGGAACATGGGCCCTTCCTAGATCTCCCATATACACCGAGCAACTGAATATTCTCTAGACAACTCTATTAGCAACCTTGAAGCGGAAAACATCATGTTAAAGGAGCGAATCAAAGAATTGGAGGGAGCTCTAGTGCCTCTTCCATTGTTTGCTACTCCTTTGGCAATGATTGGGCCCACCACACCTGCGACAAAGTTAAAAGGATCAACAAGCCTTCTCACATCATCCCGAGGCTATGTGGAAAATAATATAAAGAGAAGAATGGAATTAATAACAAAAGCTTGGGAGATGTCAAAGAGTATGGTCTCTTTTGGAACAAGAGCACATGATTTTCATGAGTATCTGCAAGAAGATCTCAAGAACGAGCAAGGTTTCTACCTCGATGTAGTTGTACAATTTGGCATTAAAGTTACTGGTCGGACGAAATTCAGAAGAAGAGAGGAGGATCTCCCTTCCCCAGATCGAATAGACCAATTACATGCATGCTGGAAATAAAAGGTAAAACACCTAAATGGTATCGTTAAAGGATGTAGCCATGCCATATATAGAAGATACAAACTATTCAAGAAGCTAACTAAGATAGATCTAGTTGGCAGCACCAATGAAGTCCAAGAACTGAAATTGATATTCAACTCATTATGTTTAACCAAGCAATAATTTGATTATCAAGTTCATATCTATAAAATACTGTCATTTGAAAATTTCTATGGCATTCTTGAATATGGTGAAGATGACGTGAAAAAATGGCTAGTCGGTTATTCGATTAAAAACCAAGATATTCAAGAAGCATTGTACAACCTCTCTATTGATCTAAGAGACTTGGAAAGTGAATTCTTCAATTTAAAAATCTGGCATGAAATCAATGTGGCGCCCATGAGGCTACATCGAAGACTGGTTCAAAAAGGATGTCGACAAGATTACCAATGAAGGGAAAATGATGCTTCACACGGTTCCCATCACTGTTGAGGAAAGCCATCAAAGGACATCAACGAGAAAATGACAAGGCATGGGACACCATCATAGTAAGTTGATATTGATCACATTATTTTGTCTTTGTTGATGTTTTCATCCAGTGACTCTAACAAAGCTTTAACCGAGAACTGACAATTTTTGCTTTCTTCTTGCCAGGTCTTGTTGTTTTCCATCGCCAAATTTCTTCTTTCTACAAACTTGATTCTTTTACATCTTTGCTTTGTAGTCCGTGGGAGTCCCAATCCTAGTCATTATGGCAAACCCATTTATATTTCATAGAATATGTACTGAACTATATATTTTTTTACAAATTCCAAGACAACTATTTTGGGAAATATTCTCAAATGTATTTTGTAACCCAGTTTATCTGAATATAAAATATTTGAGGTTGTTCTATGGTGATCTTCAATGTTTGGTGTTGTTTTTTGAATTTTGTATTTCTTTTTAAAATTAACTCATTTCCTTGTACATGTTGGGGTCATGTTCTTGTTTAATATTGTGCATATATTGCAACTTCCTATATTTCAGAATATGCTTCCATATACAAAATGTTAAGTCATATATTTTTTGTCTATTGCTTATGGGTTTGAGAAAAATTTGCGAGTCGAAAACACCCTTCAAATTGGAACATGGTTTACATTTGGACCACATAATTTATTAAGATACATTAATATGAATACATTTTAAATAAATATAAACAAAATCTCTTTAAACTTGAACCTGACTTTCTCGAGCTCTTGGATTGGTGGTGGGTTCCCGGGTTAGTGGATTTTCAGATCCTCATCTCCATCTGTATCATCACATCATGAGCCCAACTGACCACCATCCCTTTCAACACTTAGACAATTATCTCACTGTGGGGTCTCGACTTAGCATGCCCCGTGTTCTGTGATATACATCTTACACCCAACACTTCCGTGATATACATTTTGCACCCAACACTTCCATGATTTACAATTCGACCCTGAACTTCTGGAACTCAGAAACTTCACTATACCCGGGTTCACAAAAGTTTCAAAAAATTTATCGCTCTCTTCAATCCCCGCCACATTCACACCCTTCCCAATGCACATTTGTTATACTTTTACTAGCAATAACTCAACACCCAGGTTCGCTTATTGGCATTAATAAGCAAAAAACACGTTCAACTGCGATTTATAGGAGTCTGACCGACCACCATTGTTTTTCATACCTAGCTAACGCCGGTCCCCGGGTTGGCGCTATTATAAATCTTGCATCCAAAACTTCCGTCATCTACAATTCTGTGATATACATCTTGCACCGAAAACTTTCGTGGTCTACAATTACTCCACAAATTGGAACATGGTTTACATTTGGACCACAAAAAATCTATTAAGATACATTAATATGAATACATTTTAAATAAATATAAACAAAATCTCTTTAAACTTGAACCTGACTTTCTCGAGCTCCTGGATTGGTCGCGGGTTCCCAGGTTAGCCGACTGTGAGATCCTCATCTCCATTTATATCATCACATCATGAGCCCGACCGACTGTCGTCCCTTTCAACACTTAGCCAATTATCTCACCGCGGGGTCCCGAATTAGCTCTATCATATTATTATGCCTCGTGTTCTATGATATACATCTTGCACACAACATTTCTATGATATACATTTTGCACCCAACACTTTTGTGATTTACAATTCGACCCCAGACTCTTGGAACTCACAAGCTTCACTATACCCGAGTTCACAAAAGTTTCAAACCATTTATCGCTCTTTTCAATCCCCGCCACATTCCTGCCCTTCCCAATGCACATCCATTATGCTTTTATTAGCAACAACTCAGCACACAAGTTCACTTATTGACATTAACAAGCAAAAAATGCATTCAACCGCGATTTACAGGAGTCCGACCGACCACCGTTTCTTTTCATACCTAGCCAATTCTATGGCCGTCGGTTCCGGGGTTGCCGTAACCAAACTCTCATTCCCCGTGTTCCGTGATATACATCTTGCACCCAAAATTTCCGTGATCTACAATTCCATACTTAGCCAACTTTATGGCCGCAACCTTCACTATACTCAGGTTCACAAAAGTTTCAAACCATTCATCACTCTCTTCAATCCCTGCCACATTCCTGCCCTTTCGAATGCACATTCATTATTCTTTTACTAGCGACAACTCAACACACAGGTTCATTTATTGGTATTAATAAACAAAAAACACATTCAATCGCGATTTATGGGAGTTCGACCGACTGTCGTTGCTTTTCATACCTAGCCAATTCTATGGCCACCAATTCTCGGGTTGGCGTAACGAAACTCTCATTCCCCGTATTCTGTAATATACATTTTGAACCCAAAAATTTCATGATCTAGAATTCCATACTCAACGAACTTTATGGCCATCGGTCCCCGAGTTGGCGCTATTATAAATCTTGCACCCAAAACTTTCGTTATTTACAATTCTGTGATATACATATTGCACTGAAAACTTCCGTGGTCTACAATTCCTCCAGCTCACAAGCTTCTCTCTACCCGAGTTCAAAAATGTTTAAAAGCATTTATCACTCCCTTCCATCCTCGCTACCTTCGTGCCCTTTCCAATGCACATTGATTATGCTTTTACTAGTGACAACTCAACACACATGTTCGAAAAAATTGGCATTAATAAACGAAAACCTCAAGGACATCTCCCATTAATACGCTTTAAACCACAATTTACGTGAGCCCGACCGACCGCCCTTTCTTTCCATAGCCAATTTTATGGCCCCGGGTTCCCGGTTTGGCGCTATCGAACTCTCATTCCCCATGTTCCGTGATATACATCTTGCACCCAAAACCTCCGTGCTTTACAATTCCACCCCGCTCTCGAAATCGTAAGTTTCACTCTACCTGAGTTCACAAAAAGTTTCAAATCATTTATCGCTCCCTTCCATCCCCGCCACCTTCACGTCCTTCCCAATGCACATTAATTATGCTTTTCTTAGTGACAACTCACCACACAAGTTCGAAAGGATTGGCATTAGTAAGCGAAAACCTCCAGGACATGTCCCATTAAAATACATTAAACCACAATTTACATGAAAACCTCCAGGACATCTCCCATTAATAGACATTAAATCGTGATTTACGGGAGTCTTTCAAGCTTATCGAACTCTCATTTCCCCTATTCCATGATATACATCTTGCACCCAAAACTTCCGTGATCTACAATTCCACCCCACACTCCTCGAACTCGCAAGCTTTAAAAGTTTCAAACCATTTATCCCTCACTTCCATCTCCGCCACCTTTGCACCCTTCCCAATGCAGATTAATTATGCTTTGATTACTGATTAATAAGCGAATACCTTGAGAACATCTCCCATTAAAAGACATTAAACCACGATTTATGTCATTATATTATCATATATCTTCTTCATATGTTAAGTTTCATATTATTTTATGGGAAGATCCCATTTCATACTAATTATTTTGTGCTTCAATAATTGTATAGTAAGATATAAGTTATATCTTAAATTACTATTCAATGTAATTTCAATATAGCTTTTAATATTTACAATTTTTTTATCATTTCATTTCTAAAAAATAATTAAACATAACTTTTTAATATTTTTTAAACATCTATTCTAATTACCCTTTATTTACAATACTATTAATTTATGTTTTTTTAACAATATTCTTTCACTCTACCCATCTTCCAAAAATCATCATCATTAATAATTATAAAATGCCAACTATCATCTCCATTCCTAAATCTACTTGGCCAAAAACACTTGTTAGGTAAACAATTAATAAGAATACTTGAAACTCTAATTAGTAAATATTTTTCTATCTCTAAATTTAAATGTAAAACTATTTTTTATCTGGTGAAAGTCCAAAAACAATAGATGCAATGATAAGCTTTTTATATAAATTCATATTTGATTAAAAATATATGTAGAATATTAATATTAAATTACTTATTTTTCAATAATATTATTATATATAATTTTTATTAATATTTTATAATTTTATAATTTAATTATTCAAAATCTAATTATTTTATTTTAATGCTTTAATTTCCATCTAATGAAATGTAAAAATAATATTACTAGCACAATCACTCAAAACTGTGGTTGATGAATGTCAAACTGCGCGGAGAGAAAATGAAACGCACAGCCAGAAAATGAAACGTACAACCAGAAAATCAGCGCACAACCAGCTTGTTAAATCCAAAGTTTAATCATTTAAACTTGGCAATCATATAGTGCTACAGTAATTTCTTAATATGATTAGGTAAATGTTAAAAGATAGATTAAAAAGTGATTAATTGTGCTCATTGTCAATAAGTATACACCTTTCCACTTAATAAAATATATTTAATTAAAAACATATAATATCATAAAAACACTTTATTAAAAACATCATCATCACCCTATAGCATAAACACAATTTATATAACTTATTTATAGGTTTATAAATGAACAATAAAATAAATGAAATATTAATACTGTGGGCCTTCAAACAACAAATTATAGTTTTCTGAGTACGTGCTCAGGAACTCTCTGCATTTATCAGAAGCCGAACTATTCCACTCTTCTAGCGTTGTCTTACCTCTCATTGCTGCCACGACTACGTTTATGGCCACGGGCAGACCGCAACACTCGTCCGCGATTATTCTGGCACGCTCCTTTAATTCCTCGGGAGCATGCCCGCCTTTGAAAGCTACCCTCTCGAACATTTCCCACCCTTCATCGCTGCTCAACGTCTGCACTTCAATGGACTCTTCAGCCGCCATTAATGCAAGATCTCTGTTGCGTGTAGAGAAAACTACTTTGCTACCTTTATCTTTCCCCAATCCAACCCCTACTTCTTGCAGATCCAGTGGACGCCGCACGTCGTCCAATATCAAAAGAAATTTCTTCTTCAGGAGACGTGCATACAATTTCATCTTCCGGGTATCAATATCACAAGTATCAGACAAGTCTAAATCAATCGACTCACCGATACGACATTGCAAATCCGCAATTTTATGGTCTTCAGAGACGGTGACCCAAAGCACAAGTTCGAAGACATTACTGGCCTGCTGGGTGTTGTAGATAATCTTCAGCAATGAAGTTTTTCCAACACCAGGTATCCCATACACACCAATTACCCCAACATGGGGAGCTTCCGTAAGCCACATCTGCAGCTCCGCCTCGGCAGATTTAATCTTCGATCCTACAAAAGCAGAATCTGGCACCGGTTGAAGCAACAAATCCGGCTCTGGCACGGGCTGACGCTGTGAGACAGCCTCGCGGACCATCTGCTGAGCACTTAGCCATACCGAAAGGTCCATTTCGAGATCTTGGAAGAGCTCATCAAATGTTGTGGTCCATTCTCTTATTTCTCTGGAAGTTTTGGGAACGCAGACGATGAAATCGATACACCGTCGCTTTTTTTGGGAACGAGAAATGATGCAGGTGGCCAATTGAACGACATCGCGCGTCCTCTTCAAACAGCCTCTGATCGTCTCAGCGGGCATTGTGTGCTGATCTTCAAAGCCATTGCCAACTTGCTGTAACAGGGCCTTGAGACGTTCCAGCTGGAGAAACAAAGTAGGGTTTTGATGATCCAGCTTCTGACTCAGCGCTTCGTCTATTTGTTGAATGAGCGCCCCGACAAGCACCTTGTTTATAGCGTTAGGGACAAGTGTGCTCTGTACCAGCTGGTCCATGGCGTTGATTGAAGGAGAAACAGGAAAACTGAACAGTATTGAATACCAAACGGAGAGGAGAAAAAATCGAGGAGAAGACGATGTCAGATGGAAAGGTAATCGGGCATTATTTTATGTAGGTGAAGAAGGAAGGGATGGCTTGTGTTTCTGTAATGGTATCGTGACTGCGCGCCAAAGACAAGAACCTTATGTGATTTGTACAACAAACAACCAGAATAAGAGTGTCATGTCATGTGTATAAAGAAAGAGCAACAAAAAGAAATATGCGCATATAGCGTACTCTAAAACGTTTTAACCTTTTGCTTTTGCTTTTTTTTTTTTAATCTTGTTGTTTGATTTTGTTTGAAATTTGGTGAAGAATGGTTGGATATGTAGATTTGTGAGGTTAAGTTTGTATAATCCGAGTGTTCTCAGAGTTTTTCAACAAACTGAATCCATTTATACATTTAGAAATACAATTTAAACAACAAAACATAGTGATTTTGTCCAGATTTACATTTATTGGATAAATCAAAAGTGACAAAAAAAATATGTTCATACAAGATAGTCTATTATTTTCTGGCTATTTTTTCATTTTGATTTTAGCAAAAATTTGATGAAAAATAGTTAGATCTACATATTTGAATATTTGAAAAATTAAGTTTATATTATCTTATATATTTAAAAATACAATTTAAACAATAAAAAAATAACTATTTTATCTGAACTGATTCCAATTAAAAAAAAACCAAAACTTTTACCAAAGTGCATACTAATCCCCCAAAATATTTATAATAATCATGTGAATGAGCTTATTTGCTTTGGGATCAAATTGCTTCTCGTTAGTTGATCTGATCTATGATGAGATAATGCTTTGAAAGGCTATGGAGAAAGTAGATAGTTAGAGTGGCTCCTTTAGTTTGTATTTGCTGTCAGAGGTGAGATCCACCAAACCTCAGTTATAGTTTTTTGAATGCCAAGAACATCTTCCACGTTTTTTCACGTGCTGGTAAAAAGTGGCTTGGAATCCTCTTAGTTATTTATCAAATTATAAAAGGTTTCTCTGTTTTGAAGTTCATTTACTTAAAAAAAAAGAAGTTGTGGTCACTTAGTTTGTATGTACTGATATTTTGATTTGAAATAAATTGGTTTTTCATTGATCAAATTATCAAAGCTTTCTCCATCTTAAAGTTCAGTGTTCATTTAGTGAAAAGATGAAGCTATGATCACTTAACTTGAGATTTTGATTTAAAATAAATATGTTTTTCTTTTAATTTTATAATTTTACATTTTATAATATAAGTTTATTATCTAAAGTTTATAAATTAATAATAATGTTGATTGTAATTATATTTTTAAATAAATTTAAAGAGATGTGTTTTATATATATATAGTTTAAATTGATCATAATAATAATAATAAAAGTCAATTATAAAAATAATATAATAAGATACATTTTAGATAATATTTATATTGATTTTGATTTATGTTAATTTAAACAATAAAAAAATTATATTTGATAATGAAAATTTAAACTAACATAATTTTTGGAGTTTACATTGCCAATTCACATTGTTATTAGATTTATCTATCTTGAAGTTCATTTAAAAAGTATATTTGATAGTGAAAATTTAAACTAACATAATTTTTGGAGTTTATATTGCCAATTCACATTATTATTAGATTTATCTATCTTGAAGTTCATTTAAAAAGTAAATAGATTATGATCACATGATTTGTATACATAATTTGAAAATCTTGATAGGAGATAAATTGCTTAGTCTCTTTCTAAAATATAAACTATAAATTGTTAATAATGATATAAGTTTATCACTTTATTTATGACCAAATTAGTAGTTGTTGATATGGAGATGGAGAGGCTCTACAAAAACCCTATTTCAGGCAAAGGTTGAGGCACCACATTCGGTGAGGTTTTGACATTTTCATCGTAAACGGTTAAGGATGATTATGCAACAAGCGGTTGACGATTGGGAAGAGGAATAATTTTTGGATTACGACATGGACCCTTTGGAGGGTGTGGATATTTGGGGCTTTCCAACTCACGTGGGGCATTTCTCTTGTTTTTCCACGTCTCCAGTGAAGGTCATCATCGAAACTGGATCGACAACAGAGGTTGTCTCCTCGACGATTTTGGCACCGGGACTTCCTCCTTTCTTGGGGTCTATCACGCCTCTCTTCCCAAGTGCAGTTGGTTTAATGCGACATTGGTAGCGAACCTAAAAGGTTCATATTTGGTAGGGGAATCACTACAAGCCTACCCTCTCTCTTCTTGGGAAGAGTCACCGCGGGTTGAGGTCTTTTGAGAGATGGGGAAACTCAACCATGGTAATCTAGGGTTTCTTAGTCATGAAGAAGATAGTTCTCGCCCGATCTAAGAATGGAACCCTTTTTTTGGGTCTGCAGTGCCAAACACTCTTGGTGACTATAACAGATTGTTGAGGGGTTTCTTCGATCCTTTCCTATTGGCATAGTTCACTGATTCTCTCTTGGTTCACGATCAACCGTCAGGAAAGGCCAAGTTAGGGGTTGTATCAGGGTCTCCCTCTTGGTCTAGGGGGGGTGGGGTTATCCTGGTCAGATATGAGGACCAACATTGTGTGAGTACCCAAGAAGGGGGAAAGTGTAAAAGGAAGAATAAGTGTGTGTCACCGAAGAGTGGACCAATCATTTTGGTTATGGGGGAGGATATTACTATGGCTCTGGTTCTAGATATGTCTTCAAAGGCACTGGTTGGAAATGCTAGGGGGAACCGCTTTAGTTCAAAAACCCTAAAGGATTGGATTGCCTCTAATTGGACGGGGAAGTTAGGTTATGTTTTAGAGGTAAAGGTCCTAGCACAGGGTTGGTTTGTCTTCAAATTTCAAAATCTCAAGGATGCTCTTTGGGCTCGCAATAGGCCTTGGAGTGTAGATTCAACCCTCGTTTTCTTCAAGAT
>SNQJ01S0037770.1:0-12274 GCA_010110895.2 Picea sitchensis
CGATACATTGAGCGAGAGAGATAGGGGGATACAAAGTGAGGGGGAGTGAGTGTTTGATCCATATTTATGAGAGGAACAAAATGAAACACAGATATATAACATTAAGACATATATGCAGAGAAACATTGCAGAGATATAGTGGAACTTAACTTCTATTAAATAAGAAATCTTTTGAAACTGTAAAATGCAGAATGAAAACAATATTCCTCGAATGGTGGTAGCTAATCTTTGAGAAGATATGTGATGGCTATGCGCATCCGTTTGAGCACATTAAAATGAGGCCTCCAATAATTTTTATCAACAAGAAGTAAACAGAAAACCCTAAACATCCAAAAACCTAACCCTAGGAGATGAAGCACCAAAAGTCATGTGGGCCCCGATGAGGTAAGTTGGTACATCAACTTCCCGTGGTTGTAACTTTTGCATATGATCTTCATTTTAGGTGCACAATAGCCTATTGGAAATGTATATCTGAGGAATACATATTATGTCATCACACTTTGAATTTTCCTATAGTCTAACTGTGGTGGGCCCAAAAAAGGTTATTTAGGGCCTCAAAATGACCCTCGAAGTTTAGGACCAGAAAAATTAGAAAAAAAATGCCAAGATAAAAACTGTAATTGTGAAGATGAAAGTTGTATGTGAGTCAAATAGAAGAGGTGGGTGGCCACTAGTATCCAATTGGATCAATCCTCCCTCATTAGAAAGTAATGGCCTCCATTGCATTGATTTCCCCCATCCTATGAGGAAACTTTTGTTGAATTTGGCCCTGGGTGAGCCACTTTCCTTGGTGCAGGAGTTGCCCTGCTTTGACAACCTGATAAATATGAAGCTTCTATTGGCAAGTTCCCTTGACCCGTTTTTCCACTATATAATCATTAGATGTTTGTTCCATGCAGTAAGGTCCGATATCTATCGATGTCAACTATTTTTTTATCTCTGAGGTGTCCAACAAGGGTGGAAATTATGGTTGAAGGAGGTCCACATTAAACACTGGGTGCAAGCCAAGGAAGGGGGGAATGTTGAACTCAAAATAATTGTCATCCACAACCTTGGTGATGGAATAAGGTCCATATTAGAGTGAATGAAGCTTGCGATGGGTCCTATCATGCATTCTTTCTGCAAGTGCAACCAAACTTTATCTCTCACCTAATACTTGTGTGGCACCCAGTGTTGATCATGGCATTTATTGTACTTGGCATTAGACTTCTATAAAATATCATAAACCTATTGGTGGATGTGCTGGATTTTTTAAATGAACTGAGTGGATTTGTTAAATGAACTGAGTGGATTTGTTGGTTTCGGTTTGAGCATGGAATTATTTTTCATGTGTGTACACAAGGGGTAGTGCAACATCCATGGAACCCAATGGTTGAAATCCCAACCCCACCTGAAAGGGGTTGTGGTTGGTTGAGCTATGTATGGCTCTGTTGTAACCGTGTTGAACAAAGGAAATACTCTCATCCCATGTGTATGGATGCTTGTAATTGTACATGTGCAATATATGCACCATCATCCTATTGACGACCTCAGTTTAGCCATCCGTTTTGGGGAGGAAGGTCATGGATTGGGTGATCTTGGTGTCCAGTCGTGACCAGAGGATCAACTAAAATGCGTCAAGGAACCAATTGTCCCAATCAAAGATGATGGTTTGTGGTATCCCAAAACATACCCAGACTCGTTCGAAGAAGATCTTAGCAGTGGCCTCTACTGTGATGCTCTTCTTGCATGCGACCATAATCTCCATCTTGGAAAATCGATCAACCACCACAAAAACATATTCATTTCCATTCTTGGTGGAAGGAAGGCCCAACATGTAGTCCATTGAGATGGATTCCTAGGGATTTTTTGGAGTAGGAAGAGGGGTGTACATGCCTTGTTTCTTAATGGTTGGTTTGGAAATGGTGTAGGCTGTGTAGGAGCTCATATACTTGCAAACATCCTATCAGAGTTTCAACTAATATAAATGTTGTTGCATAATTTCCACTATCTTTTCTACATCGATGTGTCCTACCACCCGACTATAGTGAGCTTCCCAAATAAGCTTCACTCTCTCATTTGATGGAAAGCAGAGATGGCCAATATGAAAAAACAAATCGTCATGCAGATGAAAATCAGTGACAGATGTGTTTGTTCCCAACATCTGGTAAGTAGTGGAAAATTTAGGATCTTGCTCATAGAACTAGGGCCATCATAAGGTCTCATGTCCACAAGATTTTAGCACCGTGGTTGGTTTGGAAACCAGAGGTCGGATGAGGCATTCAACGACGTGGTTGTTGCTCCTTGTATTATACTTGATGTTGATATGGAACTGTTGCAAGTATGTGGACCACTTGTGATGGTGGTCATTCTGCAATTTACCTTGTGTCTACATGAACTGTAGAGGCTTACGATTAGTGTGGATGATTGTCTCCTTGACGAGAATGTAATACCTCTACTGGTGGTAGGCTTGTACAATAGATTAAATTTATTTATCATAAGTGGGGTACTTATGAACAATATCTGATAGAATCTCACTATGATAGGCCACAAAATGTCCATGCTGAATGAGAAGTGTGCCCACAACATAGTTTGAAGCATCTGTCTCAATAACAAAAGGTTGTTGTAGGTCAGGTAATGAGAGCATCGGGGCTGAGCACAAGAATTGCCTCAAATAATTGAATGTTTTTTGTTACAACTGGCCCCACATGAGTTTTTCCTTGCCACCGCCCCTGGTCACTTGGATAAGGGCCCATGAAATGTCATAGAATCCCAACATGAACCTATGATAGAAATTAGCAAGGCCTAAGAAGCTTTAAATATCAGTGAGTGTGGTCGGGGATGGCCAACATGGATGACGTAGATCTTATCTAGACTGGCATGCACCCCATTCTCATCAACAATGTAGCCGAGGTATTTTTCCATGTTCATGTTGAAGGAGCATTTTTCCAAATTTGCATACAAATTGTGTTTTAACAGAGTGTGGAGAACCTATTGAATGTGCTACAAGTGTTCCGCCTAATTCTTGTTGAAGATGAGGATGTCATCCAAATATTACGCCACAAAAGAATTGGTGAAAGGCCGCAAGACATCATCCATCATCCTCATGAAAATTTTTGGGGAATTTTTCAAGACAAAGGGCATGAACAACCATTCAAAAATAACTTATTTGGACTTTAATGCAGTCTTCCATGGTATTCTCTATTGCGACCTGGTGGTATCCATACTTCATATAAATCTTATTGAAGTATTCCCCCCACCTTGAGCTAGTCAAGGAGATCATCAATTTAGGGAATTGGGTACTAGTTCCTGACTGTGATCTTATTTAGGGCCTGGTAATCAATGAAGAGTCGCCAAGACCTGTCTTTCTTTCGAACACACATGATTGGGCTTCCACAAGGTGATGATATTGGGTGTATGTGCCCCTTTTCAAGAAGCTCTTGGATCTCGCACTTTATTTCCACATTTTCTAATAGAGATCAACGATATATTGGCCCATTGGGTAGAGGTGCGTCGACAGTCGGATTGATTGAGTGTTTGACTTGACAGTGCAAAGGTACCCTAGTGGGTGAGGCGAATATGTCTTTATATTCTTCCACAACCTTATCCACTTGTTTTTGTTGCATGGAGAGACCTCTCATGGAGGCCATGGATGTGGCTACCACCTTCCTCTCACTTTGAGCGTGAATCATGAAGAATACAAAAATCCTAGTCTGAGAGACAACCTTCCTGCATTACTTGGCAAAGATCAAGGAAATGGTTGTAGATAGGACTACCTCGGGTACCCTGTACAATTTCCTATCCAAAGTAATGATAACACTACGAGGCCTAAATTCATATACAACATAATATTTCCATAAATAAGGTTGGCCCAAAATAACATCACAAAATTCAAGGGGGGCAACATCACATAACACCTCATATTTTAAGGGCTTGATTTCATAGGCTAGGAGACACTGTTGGCTGACCCATATATCGCTCCCTTGGTGGAGTCATCTGATGGTGTATGGTTGTGGGTGTGGTGTTTTCGGCAAAGCCAAACACTTGATGACCTCTACTGATATGATATTATTCTAGCTACTTCTATCAATGATGAAGTGCAGTAGGGTACCCTTCACCCACATCTATGAATGAAAGAGGTGCTCACCTTCCTCTAGCTCGTCAAGTTCGTCAGGTTGAACCATGGTGGTGGTAGAAATGGTGTCACTAGGTTCTACATCAATGATCTGTCTCCTTTTTTCTAGTTCTAACTCTGAGTCGGAGCCTTCATCTAGTTCATAGGCTTTCACCTCATCCACCAATGACTGCATTGAGCATCATTCAAAGGTGTTATTCCAGGGGCTCTTATGGAACTCGCACCATTTTCCAGTGTCTTTCTTTGTCTTCCCATTTTCCTTCTTTGTTTGTGGTTTTGTTTTTTTAGCCTGTCCATATTTTATCTACCCTTTGTTCTGAGGGTTAGGGCCTCCTTTACCCTACTTGTGTTGTGAGTGATTTGCAGACCCAAATTTTTGTGTCTTTTGTTTAAGCTTCTGCTCGATTTTGAAATCATATCAATACATCGTGCCCAAGGATGAAATGTCCAGAAAATCAATATTTGTCTGGATGTATCTATGCAGACCATCATGGTACTTGAGCACCAGATGATGCTTAAAGTATTTGATACCCAACTTGGTGTGCAAGGTATGGAAGACATTGGTGAACTCTGGCATTGTTTGGTCCCTTTCTTGTTGCAATGTGGTCCATCTTGTATATAAGTCGTCATAACTTCCAACAAGTTAGTATTGTTCCTTAATAACATCCTTGAAGGAACCCCAAGTGGGTGCAACTAAAAATAATGTAGATCCCTCTATTTCCTTTTGCTCACAAAACATCTACCACCAATATTTGACATGGGGGATGGATTTGGGGAGCACAAATGTAATATTTTCTCTATCGAAAAAGTTGTGGACAAAAAAATACCCTTCTAGAAGGATTAACCATTTTTCTATAGCATCCGCATCATTTGACCTTCAAATATAGTAATATAAAAATTGATCTGTACCTTGAAGAGGGGCACCTCCATTTGAGGTATATGCATCACTTGTTGGCAATCATCGATGGATTTGTGTAAAGTTATCCATCATCTGATTCCTTTGTCACAAGATGGATTCCTCAAGCAACAATTTAAAGGGATATATTTCCACATCATCTGTCTTTTCTTCCCCCATCGACAACCCTCAGGTTCGGTGAGGCCTATCTTGCAAAGGCTCAACTTGTTCGAGTCCCAATGGCTTATATATTGACCTTGTTGAGGACATACAGAGAGAAACAAATGAAGAGTAGACTTATCTGATACCACTGATATGGATTTATGAGTGGAATGAAATGAAACATAGATCTATAATATTAACATAGATATAAAGAGAACAATAACAAAGATACAGTGGAACTTAACTTATATTCAATAAGAAATCTATTAAAACTATAAAATGAAGAATGAAAACAATCTTCCTGGAATGGTGGTAGACAATATTTGAGAAGATATGTGGTGGCTATGTGCATTCATTTGAGCACATTAAAATGACACCTTCGGGCCTTTTTAGCATCAATAAGTAAACATAAAACCCTAGAAATCCAAAAACCTTACCCTACGAGATGAAGTGCCAAAAATCATGTAGGCCCCGATGGGGTAAGTTGGTACATCAACTTCCCTAGGTCGTAACTTTTGCATACAATATATTTTTTAGGTCCACAATAGCCCACTGGAAAGGTCTATCCAATGACTACACATTATTTCATCACACTCTAACTTTAATAGTAGTGTGACTGTGGCAGGCCCAAAAAATGTTGTTTAGGGCCTCAAAACGTCCCCGGGATTTTAGGACTCGAAAGGATAGAAAACAAATGTCATGATAAAAATTGTAACTGCCAAGATGAAAGTTGTATGTGAGCCAGCTAGAAGAGGTGGGTGTCCAACGGTATCCACCTGTATCAAGGGTAGATGCAAGAGAGAGAGGGGGAGAGAGAGATAAGGGGAGGGAGGGAGGGAGCCAACAAGAGCATAAGAGAGGTGGATAATGATATGGAGATAGAAAGAGGGAGGGGGTAGAGAGAGAGGTGGGAGGAGGGAGATAATGGGAGGAAGGGAGAGAGACAAAAATAT
This sequence comes from Picea sitchensis, assembly GCA_010110895.2. Lineage (NCBI taxonomy): Eukaryota > Viridiplantae > Streptophyta > Pinopsida > Pinales > Pinaceae > Picea > Picea sitchensis. The sequence goes on from SNQJ01S0037770.1 coordinate 6,125, forward strand.
TAGAAGAGAGGTCTAGAGTGATATGGAGAGAGAGAGATGGAGGTAGAACAAGGGGTAGAGAGAAAGAGGGGCGAAAGAGAGAAATAGATGGAGGGAGACAGAGAGAGGGAGAGAGTGGAAAAATGGGGAGATAGAGAGGGAGTGGTTGTGAGAGTGTGAGGCATGGAAATTAAAGGTCTAGGTCTAGGTCATTGTCTAAGTCTAGGAAAAAATCTAGTTCTAGTTCTAAGTCTAGTTCTAGATCTAAGTCTAGGTCTAGGTCTAATTCTAGTTCTATATATAAGTCTAGGTCTAGGTCTAAGTCTAGGTCTAGGTCTTTTCCATGCCTTTCCATGTCTAGGCCTAACCATGCCTAGGTATTACCATGTCTAGTTCAAGGCCATGTCTTTCCTTATCATGCCTTACCTTTCAATGTACCAAAAATTCTAGTGTGTGAGAGTGTGTGTGTGAGAGAGAGAGAGAGAGTGAAATGAACATAGAGAGGGGAGGTAGAGAGAGAGTTATGGGGAGCTCCTGGTATAAAACCCAAAGATACAGAGTTCAAATAAACTATGTTGCGGCTTCAACACTTGAGTTTCTCTCATATTTTTCCTTTGGTGATAATCCCTTGAACTTATCACATCCTATAATCTATGTTTGGTGTAACATGCATTAAATAGTTCATAGGCACTTAACTTAAGCTCTCTTAGGATCAAAACTAATGTCCCTTTGTTTAATCCAAACATTTTTTTCTATTTGGCACTAAACCCCTTTTCTTCCACATGATCAAGCGTTATAACCTTAGGCTAACATAAAGTGGTTTACCACTTTCAAAGAGAGGTATTTCTCTTTAGTCTTGCGAGGCTCTCCATAAACCTTAGACTATGACTGAACTCTCAGAGCGTCGGTATAATATAACTAATTATTCAATAATCATTAATATATGTAATTAACTATTGTGAATTCTATTGCGAAGTGTTGTGTCTATTCACTAAGGCTTTAAGGCTTTATACATATAGTCTTGTCATTCGTTGTTGTAAGATAGACATAAATAAATATTATATATATATATGGTTTACAAATTCCAATTGGTATCATAATTAAAACTTGGTGAAATCCAAAAGAACATGTGTTCAAGATGGAAAATGTCATTCTTAAAAACATGAAAATTAAAACCATTATGGAAAATATGAGGAACACTCTCCAAGAAATGAAGAATTTTGTGAATGAAATAATAGAAGAACACATAGAGAAGGTAGTCTTGGCATATTTGAAGGAGAGTCATTTCCTCCAAAACCAAATCACACTTCAATAAGGACATCAAAAGAATCCCTTCGTCACCGATATGGGCCCTGAAGAAGAGGTCCAGTCCACAAAAATTAAAACCATTATAGAAAATATGAGCAACACTCTTGAAGAAATGAAGAATTATGTGAATGAAATAATAGAAGAAAAAAAAGAGAAAGAATTCTTGGCATATTTGAAGGAGAGGGGTTTCTTCCAAAACCAAATCTCGCTTCAACAAGGACATTAGAAGAATCCCTCCATCACCAAGATGGACCCTAAAGACAAGGGCCAGTCCACACCAGTGTTTGGACAATCAATTCTACCTTTTGGGAAGAACACATTTGGGCAACCCACTCAACAAAATATAATTATTACTAAATCACAACCGATAACAAATCCATTTCTAAATCTTCAAACAATGAGGAGACTATTCTTTCCAACAAATTTACAATAGACAAAATCTGCAGAAAATCGCCATTTTCTGAAAAAGCTCAACTCCATTCATCCAAGTTATGTTATTATAGTAAGAATTCATTTGTGATCTCGTAATCATCAACCATGGTCATGGAGATCAATCAAAATGCAGAGGAAGGAAATGATATAGTTAGATTGTTGAGATCGAATGGTCATATTTTTTTGGTGAAGGCAATGATGGAATTGCATTCGGTGATTGTAACCAAAGCGATAGAAGACTTCGGCATTGAAGAAACTCTTCCTTTGATCGATGTGTCCAAATTTTTTTTGGAAAATGTTACCGAATATTACACATATCATGTAGACCATCCCCCATTCCTCATGGATACCATAGATTATATCGACCCATGGGATGTCCAGTTCCTCAATGTCGATTGTGTATTCCTTTCCCAAATTACATTGGCCGCCCATTATTTGGATACCACAAGTATTTGTCTCTTGGTTTTTCGAAATATTTTTGAGGCTAATGGATTTAGTTTTAGAAGGAGAGAGTGGACGGTGAATATGGAGGGAATGATATTTGGGATTAGAAGAAAATATTTTTGATGTAGCACTTTCTCTATACGCCATGGATGTGAGTAAAACTGGCGGGGATACACCTGAATATAAAAAAATTTGTAACCATCATATGATACCTTCCATCCACAACATTGGATGGGAATGGAGGTGGAAGGATGATGATGATGATGATGATGATGATGATGATGATTATGATGACGATATAGATGATGATGAAAATGACGATGACGACGACGATGATGATGATGATGATGATGATGATGAGAAGCAATTCACAATCGGAGTTGGGAGTGGTGGTGTTGGCCCTTGACCAAGTTTTGAGGATCCTTGGTCAGGTTTCAGCTACTTTTTGGACTTCGATAGGCTGTCGAAGGCGGAGCGCAAGTGTTACACATAAAAAATACTCACTTTGATAGTGTCGCAAGTGTCGCCATTACAAGGTTCACAAGTGTCATTTTTTGCTCACAAGTGTTGCAAGTGTTAAAGAAAGCATACTGTCATGATTCCCATGTCGTGCCTGTAAACGACATTAAGAGGACACTTGGCACATGTCAAACACTTGATTTGGAAGAGGAGGAAAGGTTAACTAGACTCATGAACCTTTTGCCATCTGAAAACATTCAAAAAACTAAGCTTTTGAAGGAGAGCGCTCCCCTATACCTCTTCTGGGAGAGTTGCCGCTCCCCCTTACACTGTCTGGGAGTGTTATAAAGCTCCCTTGGCCCTTTTGAGGGAGCGCTGGTGTCTTTAGGAGCATTGGCACCCCCCTTAAGCCTACTGGGGATCATTGTAGCACTCTGATGGCCCTTTTGAGGGAGCGTTACCTATTCTGGGCAGTAGTTAAGTTATTGAGATGAATGGGGGAAGGATCCTTTCATTCTTGGAAGGCAGTTGGATTCAAATCCCTAGTCCAGCCATGTTCTTAGGGAATATCCTCAACTGAAGGAGGCAAATCCTCAACTTCCCCAAGGATATCTCAAGTGGTTAAAGCCTCTCCAAGGCTATATAAGCAAGCTTTCTAATGGTGAAAGAGGACTGGAAAAAGAGAATCACACCAAACTTATGAACTCATAAGTCGTCCTGGAATAGAGATGATTTGGAGGCAATAGACCTATGATCTCATAGGGAGAAATCAGTGAAGCTATCACCATTCATATCGTGGATCTTTTGAGCAAGGGGTAGACAAGGAGGACTTGACGAAACTGTTGCAATCCATCTATGGTTGTAAGCAATGTTTTGTCCTCATTAATATAATTTGCTTGGTTCTTTCTAATTCGTGTTCAATCTCACATGAATTTGTCTCTTTAGTAGATAGACCTATTTCGAACTAATCTTGATAGAGTAGGAAGTGGTCATACTTTGTTTGTCTACATGACTGATCAAGGAGCGAAAGATTGGAGCTCAACTCGGAGCGTGCAAGGACAAATGCCGGTAAAAGGTACTTCTTTTCTCCTTTCTTCTCACACACTAGTCCACCTAGATATAAAAGGAAGTTAGTGACCATGATAATAACTTTTTGTCTTAGAGTTAAGAGTCTAGCTCTTTGAGGAGATCTACCTGTCCGTAGGGAGATTTTCCTTCAACAGAAATTGGCGACCATACTGGGGAGGAATCATAACTTTCTTCATTTTGTTTTTTTCCAAATAGACCTTGCCTTACACTCTGATTGTTTTCAGACCTTGTTCACCACATTTATCTGATTTCACTTTTTGATTGACTCTTTATCCCATCTCACTCAGCTTACCTGTCAAAATTTGATCAAAATTTTGGGTTTTTGGACTTTTTTGTGAGTTTTTTGAGCCTGGCGCCCCCCTGCCCATGTTAGCAGAGCGCCAACACTCCCTGGAAGTGTTGGAAAGAGATTTATAATGATCTAGGGACCCTTATACCAGAGCCTTGTCCCTCTTTTGACCAAAATATCTTCAAAATTTCCATTTTTTGGAGGTCCAGACCCTGTTTCTTCACTTGCTGAGCTGCTTTGTGATTCAATGATGCTTCCTTTGACGTTTGACATGCTTCCTCCTGAGAAGTAAACACCTTATTGTTCAGATCTTATGCCCTTCTCCCTTATTTTTGAGTTTTTTCTTTTGAAAGCTTGAAATCAATCCCCTTCTTTCGTCTCTCCTATCCGACTGAGCGGGAACTTCGGTGAAGGACATCTGAAGTCTGTAACTCTTCTCATTTGGTTCTTTGAGGTCATCTGATCCAATCTCTTTCTCCTTCCTTTTGCGTTTTTTATTTTCTTTCTCTTGTTTGATTGCAAAAGGGTGTGTTGTTTGTGCGAAATCTGCGTTTTCTTGTCTGAATCTCCTTGATCTGAAAGGGTAGTTGGCAGGAGAAGTTTTTCATTGAATTGATTATCATTCACATACAAATGGAAGAAGTACATCTTAGTGATTAGTTTGCATATTAGTTTTCATTTCTAAAATGTTGTATCATCATACTGGATTTGATTGAGAACAAAATTGATTGAGGGCATTCCTTATCAAGTGTTTGATAGTGAAAATGACTCTTCCTCTTTCCCTTAAATAGGTATTCAGTGAAAAGAAACGATTGCTTATCATATTTCATGCATATTTTTGGGAATTGAGTCATCATTCCATCAGTTTCACTTTTGTACTCCCTATGAGTAAACAAAAGCCATGAAAATCAACGCTTAACTAAAATTTATCAGAATTTTTACATCTTTGTTAGCAAACCTACATTAGTTTAAGGTGTAGGGATTTGGAATAGGTTGAAAGGATAACTTTCCAAAGCTATCAAACAAACTTAGTATCTTGCGGTAGGGAGAGTCAAATCCAATTATTGTATTGGCTTGCTGGGATCCCCCTCTCACACAGGGGTTACGCACGAGGTCACATTCGGGTGAGTTATGGAGATTATCCCTCAGTGGACCAACTTTTTGTAGTGGTCGGATCATATATTGGGGGTCACTGGAAGGTATACCCACAATATTGAGTGGAAGCCTTTCAAGCTGATTTCGGACTTGTTATCCTGCCCATACGTTCCGACTGGACTGTCGACTGTACCTGCCCAGGGGATGACTATGATTTGGTGACCTTAGTAGCCACAATCTTTAGGGTCTCACACAAGGTGATGGTGAAGGGAAGTCTCACTGTACCTGGAACAGATGTTGGTCAAACTCACTCGGGCTCCTTGGAGGGTAAATCCACAATTACTGCATGGAAGCTTGCACCAAGGCGTAAGTCCATTAAGCAGGTCGCCAACGTAACTGATCCACCCGCTCTATCCCCGCCCCTTCCTATTTTGATATCGCGACATTGGATTTCATCACCAACTAGTGGTTTCATCATAGGAAGGTTTGTTTGATTGTTTTCTTCTTAGATTCTTAGCGTGTGTTGTTTGTTTTACTTAGTGGACCTTAGGTCAAGTCAGTGTTAATGGTGTCGAATCCTGGGAGTACCAATGGAGGAACCCCTTCTACTAGGGAACCTTATACTTTTCCTTCATTTGGAAACTTTGGTCCTCCATATGTTGCCACACTGATTCTTCCAGGACTCACTATTGGATTACCAGTTTGGTTGTTCCCCACTCCGGTGATCCCAAATCCTCCCAATGTTTCAGTTGCATCTAATACTTTGGATGTCAATATACCACCCACACATCAACCTCATGTCAACTTTTCACCTTCTTCGCCCATTAAGTCTCCTTCCATTTCTCCTTCTTCGCCTAGTGAAAGCTCTAAAGCAAGTAGCCATGTTGATCAGAAGAAGAAGAAACGGAAAGAGAAGAAGAAGAAGAACCCGAAAAGGACACAGGCCCCAACAACATCAGATTTTGGCTCTAAGAAACCAGTTACTGTTAATAGTACTGGGAGTGTTGATGAGGTCAACAAGATTAAAATGAAGAATCCAAAACCCAAATTCCCTT